>WSXT02207749.1:0-18057 GCA_011762715.2 Neuroterus valhalla
TCGCGCATCGCGGTATACCCTCCCTTGCCTACTAGCCCGAGCGTAGAGGCTGTTGTGGAATTCAGCCGTTCATTTAATATCTCTTTGCTTTCTTTGCCTCCTCTAGAGCCTTTTTTGGAGTCATATTGGAAATCCTATGATACGGACACCAATTTTGATTTCTAATGACCGATAACGCTTCTGTTAGAAACTATTTTTTTCATAATCTATTTTAATTCCAGATCATCTGAAACAAAAAAAAAAACCCCCCGTAACAGATCATTTTCCCCAAATTATTCGCGCTATCATTCAGTGCTTCTTTCTTCGAATCATTCCCATCTTCTATCATCTTGGACCGATTTTTTTCAGGAACATGACACATAAACGATTTTTTCGCCTTCCAGAGTCTTCTTACTCGTTTTCTAACTCGTTTTTACTCTTTCACTCCTATTCGGGATTAAACCCAAAACTGCTATATAATTACTTAGGTCGCAAACCACTATCAAAATTTGGTCTACAACTATTTTTTGAATTCCTTTGAATCCCCTTGGATTTTTTGAGTTCACCCGAAGTTATAGGAATTTATCTCGGACAAATCCAGTCATATTAGGAATTATTTGATACTATTTCCTCTTGAAGGATAGGAATCATTTTGAAGGCATATGAATTAGCTAGGGAGGATGCAGGGTGAATTTCAGGAAATTCAAAAGTATCTCAAACAATTTATTAGAATCTAAGATCATTTAGCATAAATCGTTAAAAAATAAGGGTGAGTTCCAATCTAATCTAAGTTAATTTGATAACATTTGAAAAATCAAAAATATTCCATTGATTAAAAATACATTGGAGTAAATTTACACAGATTTCAAGTTCAAGGAAAGAAATGCAAGTTGAATTTGAGAAGAATTGAAACGAATCGAAGAAAAATTTTCCGATTATATAAGGGAAATTTATCATTATTTATATGAATCAAAGTAGATTTTAGAGCATTCGGAAAGAATTCCAAAAAATCGAAGATAAATTATTAGGAATTCAAAGTTATTTCGAATATCCTCGAATATATTCATCATATAGCTTTGAATACGGCCGAAAATTGCAAAGAAGGCAAAGAAAGCGGAAAAGTATCTGACGTGCCATATTCCAAAGGAAAACCATTTGTTCTGTGTGATGCAAAATCAACTGCGAGGCAAAGGGAGTGAGAAAATGATTAATGTATAGACGTGTAAATGGCTAATCTAAATGAGATTGGAAATAAAAGGTAAAAAGCTCGGTAAAAAGGGTTTGCTTGACAATAACGCCAGCGATGTCGAAGAAAAACCACAAACCGATTGCTTTATAAGAGCTCAAAGTCAATCAAGGTCCCCTAGTCTGGTTTCTTGTGCAAATTTTGTTGGCCTGTGTTATCTAGCTATCCTGCTAAACCTTTCCAATAAATATCAATATAAAATAGATTGAAATATGAATAAAAGATCCACTTTATCTCTTGAAGGAACTCCGAGAACAATTCGACAGGGAGTCCTCAAAGACAGGACGACCAAGGCTATTGTTAACTCTGGCGATGCCAGCCGGTATAGAATACATCGATAAAGGTTATGACGTACCCCGTTTGAATGAGAACCTAGACTTTATCAATTTGCTGTCATACGACTATCACTCAGCCTTTGAGCCTGCAGTTAATCACCACGCTCCTCTCTATCCTCTCGAAGAAGATAATGAGTATAACTACGACACGGAATTAACAATTGTAAGTTTCTTTCTTATAATATACAACTGTTTAATATTTATATTCTTTTATGGTGTTTTGGAAGGTAATAGGGAAAACTTTTAGGCATCAGGATCATTATTCTATTTCTCTAACCTCTAGGAATACACCATCAACCATCTTATACAAGCAGGAGCCAGTTCGGACAAAATTGTTCTGGGTATACCAACTTATGGCAGGTCCTATACCCTCTTTAATGAAGATTCAACTGATATTGGTTCTCCATCTGATGGACCAGGAATCGAAGGAGACGCAACTCGAGAGAAAGGATACTTAGCCTACTATGAGGTTCATCTTCAACCTAATTCACTTTCATTCCCTGAACCACTTCCTAATTTTTATCAAGATTTTCAAACTGATGATCTCATTTTCAGATTTGTGAAAATGTAGGAAAAGGAGATTGGGAGGTAGTTCAGCCCAATCCAGAAGCTATGGGTCCATATGCTTTTAAAGAAAACCAGTGGGTTGGTTATGATGATGAGAAAATTGTTCGAGCAAAAGCACAGTACGTGAATGAGAAAAATCTAGGGGGGATCATGTTTTGGTCGATTGACAACGACGATTTTAGAGGAAAATGTCATGGTCGTCCATATCCTTTGATCGAAGCTGCAAAAGAAGCTCTTCTTTCTGGCAATTCGTGAGTATCATAATCTTGTTTCTGATTTACCGATTTAAACAAAACCAATACATTTTTTAAAATTCATTTGCAGGAATCAACAAGAAGTAAAAGTAAAGCCTTCTTCAAAAAAACCACTCAGGAATCAGTCAAATCAAAGCAACTCACCAGGAAGACGATACACAACTTCCAACAGACGTTCAACCGCAACTGAAGCCTCCACGCGAAGAAGATTGGGTTCTGTGAAACCAAAGAATAGATTTACTTCAAGAGTTGCAGAAGCAGAAGATGAGGAAGAAACTGTAGTCTCAGATGGAGAGGAAGGAGAAGAAGATAATCGAAATACGGTTAAGGTCAGCGAAAAACCTCCAAGATCGAGACTTAGTAGCAAACACCGGCCTAGAAGTCGATCTACCCAGACGAGAAGTCGTAGGAAGCATAAGAATCAGGATGATGAACCACATAAAGACTCAGCTGGTGAAGAATCGCTCAGTAATAAACTCACGACTCCAGAACCACCAACAACTCCTGACCCAGGAAGTGGTAAGGTTCTAATACATTAGTTGAAGATTGTTGAAAAATTCGGATTCCAATGAGACTCTAATTTTAAAAAAATTTCTAGACTTTAAATGTCAAGATGAAGGATTCTTTCCACATCCGAGGGATTGCAAGAAGTATTTCTGGTGTCTTGATAGTGGACCTAGTGGCCTTGGAATTGTGGGTCATCAGTTTACATGTCCTTCAGGTAAGATAGGAATTACAATTAAAATAGAATTGTATTAAAATTCAAAATTTTAAATGTAAACTCACACTATTCTTTATTCATCAGGGCTAGTTTTCAACAAGGGAGCGGACTCTTGCGATTACCCTCGCAATGTTGTTTGTCCCAAAGTAAAATTTGGAGATGAGACGACAACTAAAGCACCATCTTCAACAGCTACTACTCGGACTACAACTCGTCGTATAACAACTATTAAACCTGAACCTGAAGAGGAATATGAGTATGAGGATGAAGAGGAAGAAGGAAAAGTTGAAGAAGAAGAAGAAGAAGAAGAAGAAGAGGAAGAACCAAAAAGTACCGCTAAACCACTTCTGTATAAGACAATCAATAGAAGTAGACCCAGTTCGACTACACCACATTTAACAACCACATTTTCAACTACAACGCCAGCTGAAAAACATCAAAAGGCTTCTGAGAAATCTCTAGAACTTGAAGAAGAGGAAGACCCTAAAGTAATCAAGGAACTGATTGACCTGATCAAGAAAGCAGGAGGAATCGAGCACCTTGAGAAGCAACTTCTTCTTCAAGGGAAACATCCCACAGGTGAAGCTGGTACAACTATCGGAACGGGACAGGTCACCCCAGCAACCATAAGTCGTAGCTTGTATGAACGTGTTCTGAACCGTCAAGCTTTAAAAGTTGGTTCTAGATTCCTTGGAACATCTTCACCAAAGCCTCTGGAAAACAAACGTGATGAAGGAAAGGAGAAAAATGAGAGACAGAGGACTAGATATACAAATGGACCAGGGCGAGCACAGTTTGATGGCCTTGATGATCTTCCAGAAGTAAGGAGTCTCAGGAGGACGCAAAAACCTCAGTATACGACGATTGAAAGATCAGGGTATAAATTAGGAATAACTATGTCATGAATAACAAATTTCAAATAGAATTTCCTCTTTAGATAAACTTGGAATGCGCTTCCTTCCAGATTAACCCCATCCGAAAGAATTGACGAAAGCGAGGATGAAGAAGAGAGTGACGACAACACGGATGTAGCTTCATCAGAAGAGAGGAGTATCAGCAATCTACCTGATGATAAATCTTTGTTGCCACGAGTGACACCTAGTTATGTCAATATTAGGCGTCATCGCCCTTCTACAACAAGGTTACTACATAAACAGAATCAATATTTGTTAGAATAATTACATCATCTTGTTTCAATAAAAATGTTTTTTTCCTGATTCTAGCAAAAACGATAATGATATTATCGTAAAGGAAGAACAGATAGTAGAAGAGAGACCCACTCGTCGTCGTTTTCCCGTTATATCAACAAGGTAACATCTTAACCCTGAAATTTTCTACTTATTCCCATCATCTATGACCTGACCAAATATTTTTTTCTCTGTTATAGAACCGAGAAAAGCATTTTCGACAGGGAGGATCCAAAAAGTCAAGCGTATAATCCTACCGATTCAAAGTAAGCTCAATTATTCTATATTTTCGTGATTACCAGAAGGATAAATAATTCTGGTTCTTTCAGAAACTCAACAAACACTGTCCAAACGGACGATGCTGAGAATCCCAACAAATCGGAACCATCTTCTAAGAGAACAGTCTTTCCAAACAAGCAAGTGGATGAATCTTCCACATCAAAATCTAGGTTCATAATCTTTCTTATTCGAAGTCGACCAATGTTCTTGTAGTTTATAATATTTAACTGAAGGAATCCAACTATGCTTACAGGTACACCAGCATCCAGCGTTTGAGAAGCACAACCGAAAAGCCAGACAGTAATCGTCATGAGCAGAAGGCTGGAACTAATTCCGAAGTAACAATTCAAACACAGAACACTACTCCCAAGGACACAACCACATCTGCACCCGAAAGTTCCAAAATTCCCTATAGCGTATCAATGACTTTTTCACAGAGTTCATCGTCTTCGTCTCCGTCTACGCTTCCACCAACAACTACTTCTATCACTACTATTACCACAGAAAACCCCAATACCCAATATAATACACATAGCGAGAAGCCTACACCCAGCACAAAAACTTCTAATATCACGAAAAGCCTATACTCGAGCGTGAAGCTCGTCGAAGATTCAGCAACTGAAATACTTTTGACAAGTTTACCCTCCACTAGCCCTCCAACGATTCCCGTGGAATCAACGACAAGAGAAACCATAGCCGCTGTTTCCCAACCCAGACCCTTCGGGTTTACGCGTAGTAGGACCAGGCCAAGCCTGACCCAGACCTCTTCATTTTTGGACTCAACAACTCCATTGTCTTCTTTCACAACAGTGCCGCTGAGGTCAAAGGTGAGTACAACGCCTACAAACTTTGCACGGTCGACGAACACACACCAAACACGCAGTCGCGCAAGGTCAAGAGTCACGACGGAATCTCCGAATCGCGTCTTTTCGGAGAAGTTCATCGAAGGAAGTAAGGAATACGAATTATCGACTCAAGCTAATAGACCTAGAGGCAGAAGCCGAGGATCAAGTAGATATGCTCGACCATCTGCTACAGCTGTCGATGAAGGGATTCCGTTGAATTCGGAATTGAAAACTCGAACAAGGGTCACAACCATTTCCCCAAATGATGCGACTCATCAGTCACCGAGGAGGGGCAGACGCCCTGCTTCGAAGTTAAATGTTGGACGGGGATCCAGGAACGATTTGGATGATAGCCCCATCATCAGAATATCTCAGGAAGTCCCCCAGAGGAGTCAAACCGTTGCAAGATCTAGACGCCCTTCCAAAAGTTCTAATGAAGCTAGTGCACAAATCACAAACATTAGAGTATTCAAAGAATTAGAAAGTGTCGTACCCCGTTCGAGAACACGTCAGCGTTCAAGATTAGAAGATTCGACAGCTCAGGCTTCTATTCGTGATCTTAGTGAAACGACATCAACTTCCAGGTTGGAGGAAGAAACATTCTCTGCGCCTTCTTCATCTTATAATTTCGCTAAAACTACTGGATCATATCTACAAACTACTCAGGAGAGAGAAGACAGGACAGGCTGGACTGGATCAAATTCAATAGAGCCTTATTATTCCACAGATCTTGGTATGAATACTGTTACCTTCCCTCCAATTACCACAGAGCCTGTAAAGTCTAGAAACGCTAGGAGAAAATTTACATCCACTAATGAGCTGTCACTATCTTTAACAACAGAACCTCCTAGTCTCAAAAAGAGAGTGGTATTGGTAAGAAGAAGACCCGGGACGGATACGAGTACTGCAAAAAGTAAGGATACAACGCGTAATCAAAGGAGAAAGAAAATTATTCGAAGGATTCGTCCTGTAAAGGAAAAATCTCCTTCCCCCGAGGGATACAGAGATCAAGAACAGAACGTTTTCTATTCAAGATACTTTGCAAGATCTACAACCCCGAAGGCTAGGCCAGATAAAATTCAAATTATTGTAACTACTGGGGATCCTACGACTTTGAATGAAAATTCATTTTACGGAAGCTATACTACTGAACCGATTCCCACGAATACTGATGCTATCACGTTCTCTAATGAACTCAAACCAGATTTAACTGAAGCCTTCCGAACTACCTTGCTGGATCAAACAACAGAGGATGGACTCACTTACCCGATCACAGAGGACTATCCAGAATTTCACACTAAATCTACAACGAATTATGATACCTCACAGACTACAACACTACCCACTACTCTCGTAATTTTCCCCGAAGATCTTACAACTCTTGTTGAATTCGTGAACAATAGAACTTCATTCTTCAAAACTTCGCCTGTTCCTTCAACATTTGAGACAACAACGCCTATTCCCGTAGAGATTACAGAATCACAAAATATCCGTCAAAAATTCTCCCGCAGATTACCTCAGCCAAGTGGAATCACGAATGCTCGTCGTTTTCCGGTTTTCAGTACTAGCAGTCCAAGTTCCACAACAGAAGTCCAACCAGGAGCTCTTGCAGGAAGGAGAAAGACTTTATTTATTAGACGTCGACCGAATACAAGAACGCTATTTGAACCTAAAAAGAATAGTTCTGATGATAGAGGAGATTCAAGCAAAGAGGTTTCTGGTCAAAGAGACATCCACAGTGACTTTGGAGATGTCGCTGTAATCAATACAAATAACGAAAATGCCTCAAAAAATATAAGTTCAGTTGTTGCACCTGATGAGTTCTGGAAGACCTTCGTTACTCAGTCTTTAAACACAAACAACAATGAAAAGGATGGACCTGTCTATCGCAGACCTGAATATCGACCAACTTCGAGAACGATTTCAAAAATATCGGATTCATCCCCGCAGGAGTCCGGAGATAAACTTGAAAGCAATAATTCTAGCAGTGGTTCAAAATCCAGATTATCAATATACCGAAAGCCGAAAGTACAGTTTAGAAATAAAGATGCGATTTCCGAAGATGGTGATGGATCAATTCAGACTAAAAATCGATTCTTCCTGAAACAAACCAGCACTACTGAACAAAGTATTACTGAAACTTTAATTCCAGCTAAAAAGTTTGACTACGCGGCAGATGCATACCTAAGGAAGCAGCAGTCGCAACGTCCAAGATCTAAAAATGAGGAGACTGAACTCCAGAATCTAGTTGATGTATATTCAACCACACCATCCTCAAAGCCTCAGATAACAAGACTAGTCACTTCAGTCGTTGAGTCTGCTACAACTGAGCGACAAAGGATTTTGATCAGAAGGAAATATTCTCAGCTGACCTCGACTACTTTCATCCCGATGGAAGACGAATCTCTGAGTAAGGCTCCAACAGAGTCAAGTATCGAGAAATCAACTCTTCCGATCGAGAGTGAATTTCTCAGAAACGGGGGAAAATTCACTACTGAATCAACTGGTGAATCTTCCACAATCGAAATCGAATCAGTTTTCAACAACCTTATCTCCTCGAGCAGGGATATGCGAAAATAATCAAATCTAGTCTCTAAGAATCTTGTATTATAGTTATTGCTATGCCATCAACATCATCATCATCCATTACTCTCAGATAGAAACTTAGTTACATAGAAACTAGTGGCTGGACACAACGATCACACCAGAACAATGCTTCCGCATCATCCATCATATTTCTTCCCCTAACAGACAGTGGGTGAAGAAAGGAACAAATGAGGATTAATAAGAGGGGTACGAAATAAAAAGAAGGAAGTAAGAAGGGAACTGAGGAGAGACTAAAATGCGCTCCCATTTTGATTTTCAGGTGGAAAATCCAGAAGAATTTCAACTACCAACTCTAAAGCAACTTATTGGTCACCAAAGCAATCCAACCTCTTATAAAAGAGAGGAGATCATCAGAGTTACACAACTTCCTCGGAGATCCTCATTGTCTTCCCATTTGATTGCAAACTCACTACGGAGATCCTTTTCTACGCAGGAAGTTGGCGATATCCTCATAGACATCATTGATGGCAAAGGCAACATTCCTGATGAATCACTGCTCCTAGATTTACCCAAGAACAAATCCAATGAGACGATCCATCAAACTGTTCTACAAATAAAAATTGTTAATTCAAATGGTTCAGGAGAAAATCGTGAACCAGAGCATGAAGAAAATGTTACTAATACCAATCTTTTGACCGATGAGCGAATGATGGAACAAAGAAGAGTTATGAAAGACGTTAAAGGAGTTTCGACATCTATGGAACCTCTCGAGCTCGAACGATCTGAATCAAAACATAGGAGTAGGTCAAACAGAAGAAGGCTCAGAGTTGATCCTAGCTTGAGTACAAGTACTAAAGACAGTAAGACTAGTCAGAGCACATCAGTTCAAATTGTCGAAAAACTTAGTAGCCAGAACACATCTGTTGAACTAAGCACCAGAGGACACGTTCAAACTACTGAGAATGCAACTATTCAGAGTACGTTAGTTCATATTAACAAGAAAAGTCTACCAGTAAATACAAGAGCAGCTGATATCGAAAGAGCTAAAAGAAGAAGGATTCGATATAATTCTTCCCAGCCGGCTTCGCCAATCCATAGTAAAACAGGCTTGCATCTCAGAAGGAGACCCAGCAGGAGGAGAAATAGAGTCCCAAATCCAGAATCTACTACATTAGTCAGTATTACCACTTCCAGAGGTACCACACTCCCAGAAACGACCACAGGATCCCCTCGTGGTTTCCTTCTCACAAGAAATATAGATGATATTTCAGTGAGAAAGGAGGATGAATTATCTCTAGCTAATAGCCCATCTTCATATTTCAGCACCATTCCAACTACTGAGAAAGATTTATACAGTACTAAGCCCTCTACCGATTCACCTACCACCATTGAATATTCAGAATCAAGCTCAATCGCCAGTTCTCTTTTGATTGAGGGAACAAATCAGGTAGGAGAAACTGATTTTTTTTTGACAACTACAGATATCACGCATAATAATGAGGACTATGATCAGCCAAATGAAACCACAAATGGAATATCTGAAACCACAATGCCTAATTTAGAAAATGATGCCAATTACATGGACACTTCTATGAGTAAAGAAATTTCCAGTACTGCACAACCTTTAACTCCATATTACCGTTATATGGAGAAGAAGAATATCAGAACGGCGGAACCACTGAACTCTTTCAATTTCTCAGATTTCAAATCTTTCAAGCCTTCGATGGAGGATAGGAATATTCTACCCAACGAAGCAACAACAGCCGTTTCAGAAGAGACAACTGATTCTTCTCTCAGAAACCTTGATTCTTCCACAACTTTTGATTTAATCTCTTCTACGATATCTGACTCTGTGTATTTAGAACCCAGTTCCACAACAACTGCAACTTCTGTTGTTACATCTTCTGCAACTTCCAATTTGATGATAATGTCCACAAAACTTAATAGAATATCTGATCCTATACTTTCAACAACAGGAGCAAGTGGTTCTGCTTCCACAACTGAATATCTGTTTTTAGAAACAAATGACTCCATCAAACCCGATTCCAACTTTTTGGAATTCGTAACAATAACGCCTCATTCCTTTCCAACTGAGCTTTATCTCCAAGAGCAAAAAAATTCTTACGTCGATTTCGAGAAACGGAACTTAGGAACTGAAGAGACTAAGATTTTAGATAATGTTAGCACTACAGAAAAAGGCGACACGATTGTATCTACTTTGAGTCCGTTCTCGAGTATGGAGACCACTCCAATGAGCATCCATCAAAATCGGAATCAAACTGATACGTCTATTGACAAATTTTCAATTACGGATGCACCAAATTCTAGCTATACCAGTTCTCTAATTCAATTAGGTGATCAGATATCAACAGGATCACCTATTAAAGTTTCGGAAAAAGTTGTTGATGAATTGGTCTCTGTGAGTGATGAACCAACAAACAGCCGGAGACGTTTACTAAAAAGAAAGCAACAAAGAATTGATCCTAAGTCCAAAGAGAAATCAATGCAAGTAGCAAAGACTAAGACGGTTGAAGTAACTCCAAAAAGAGAACAAGACCTTACAACCCCTGTATCTATCAGCTCAACGGAACTAGAAACACCATCTAGGAAACGTTTCGTGGTTAATAGAGGTACAAGAAGATTTTCATCAAAAACAACACCACCGACCGTGCAAAGCTCACCAGATACGAGGGATCATCCGAATCAGATTGTATCCCAAAGAAAAACAAAGAAGGTCGTGAAGGAGAGAACTAAAATTCCACCAGCTACAACCCTGGGATCAGATCTTAGTAAACCGGGCGATGATCTCAACCAGCGGGAGGAGCATTTGTCTCTAGATCCAGAAACCAAGCGGTATAAGGATGCGGATCAAGCTGGAAGTGAGGTCATTGAAAAATTAGTGAGTCAAAGAAAAACATAATGTCCTCAGTCTCGCAAAACCTCTCCCCTTCTCTAACTGCTTCCCGCCTTTAAAATTTGAGGATTGGGCACTGATCTTGCAACTCGGATTCGGCTATTGATTTGGAGTGGAGGTTAAGAATCTTTTTACCTGGAAAAATAGGAATGTCTAAGAAAGCTAACAACACCTGTAGCGACGTCCAGGTCCTCTAATCTTCGACGTCTATTACTTTCTGCGAAGCTAACATAATAAAAAATTGAGGAATTCCGTCGCACAAAAGCTCATCCCTTCCGTTATTCTAAAAACTAATGAAAGGATGCGAAGAGCAAGCGTGCAAAACAGGAAACGTGCTATTTTAGTTACACATGCCTAAGACTCTGATCGTTTTACATTAACACACTGATTGTTCGAGGGTGCATTTATCTCTACATAGCCCTCGTTGTTTGCTTTTCTATAGTTTCGGAAATCCTAACAAAGCTTTTGTGCAAAATATATAGTCTACTTGTCATTCTCTTTTCTAATCTCTTATGTGTTACATGGCTTCAGCTAATCAGGTATTTTCTGCACTATGAGATCTCTCTCAAAGTTCACCATACCATCGTCATAACATCCATCAATTCATTAACAGGGCAACGTACACAGCAGTTTAACGCCTATTCTAAGAAGACCAGGGTCATTGTATCACCGAGAAGCAAATAGGATTGGGAGCAGAGATAGCACCAGACAGCCTCTGACTATCACACAACCAACATTAAGGAGATTTAGTAGTTCGAGTCCTAGACGCCAGAGTCTTCATTTTGAGGAAACAACTTCTTCTTCGAAGATCAGATTTGGTAAGCACTGGAATTCCTCAATTCTTCACGATGCAAGAAATATGTTTAAAAATGAGAACTGTGATGTTTTAGCTTCTTTAGATGATGCAGCAATTCTTCTTAAACACTTAGCAAGAATAGAAGACCAGAGAGCAGAAAATGATGATCAGACCAATAGGGCCCACGAAGTAGTATTAGGAGGTTTGGAAACGACACCTAGTACAGCTGAACCTGGTACAGCATCTTCGCGAATGATCCTAATAATCATCTGAATGCTCTCCTGCTAAAATTTAAATGTTCTTTCCAAGATTCACTCTTTCAACTCTCTCTCACGTCTAATCGAAGGGCTGGTTTCTTTGTAAGCAACAATCGTCATGGCTTCATCGTTTGGTTACAAAATGCTCGTTTTCACATTTTCCCGATCACTGTGCCTCTACTTACTGGAAAACACCATTGGAAAACAAATTACTGACATGTAATGGACCATAAAAAGTTGTAATTGTTTTCAATTGGTGCATTCCAGAATTCTTAACGCCTCTTTTTCTTGTCACCAGCGTCTCCTCTTTTTTATCTGCACGATGTATTTCAACTTGGATAACTGATACGCTTCATCGTTTCTATTAATAATTCATTCATCACGTCACTCCAAATAATGACATATCGTGACTTTGCAAAGCAGACGTGTAAAGTAATAAAAACAATACATTTCACGATTAGGTCATTCATCACTCAAGACGGTATTTTGGCGAAAAATAAGTACAACAGAAATGCCAAAAACCCTAGCAACTACAGCCATTCCAGCATTTAGACGCCGACAGGGGCAGAAGTATTATAGTGAGGTTATTTCGCAGAACTTGCCCCAGAGGCCTAGACGCCCGGCGATTGTGGATTACGATTACTACGAAGACGAGGAAGTCAGATTTGTTGGAAAACCAAGACTTAATGGAAAACTCTACGTTACAAGCAGAGGTAGCATCAACTGTCTCGATCAAGGCAATTTTCCTCATCCCATATCCTGCAGAAAATTCATCACTTGTGCAAGAATGGTCAATGGGCAAGTTGTTGGAACTGAGTATACGTGCCCTGACAAGCTATCCTTTGATCCAATCGGTGGCATCTGTAATTGGTCTGCTGGTCTTGGCTGCAAAGAATAATTGACAAGAACATCTTAAAGATAAGACTATCCCTTTGATCATCCAAAATTATAATTTTGAATGTTTTGTTCAAATTGATCTAATATCCTATAATGTACGCGACTGGATCAGTTAATCTTCTGTTTTATGGAGCGAAAGAAAGGAATCATAACAGTTTGAATTCTGCTGTAAAATTATGAAGAAAACACATTTAAACCTAACACCTGACTTGTCACTGATCTACACAATACACTGGATAGTGGATGACGTCACCAACGCGTCTTGAGTTGAAGCCGTAAAGTTGAGCATGTCTTTGGCGCAGATGATTGTGTGCAACAGGGAAAATTCTCTATCCAACGTGCGCGTCAAGAACAAGGACTGACGTAAGAAACATACTGCACTTGATAGCTTCTTTTTTTGACGCTTTCAATCTATGAATACATGACTATCTTTTATCCAGTGTATTATATAGATCAGTGTGATTTGGACACAATTCTGGCACGCGATTTGAATCGTAAGATTCCGAAGATTTCCAGAAATGATTGTTATAATGATGATTCAAGATCTAGCATAGGTATCGCGTTTTATTAGATTGTGAAGAGTCGTAATTAGTATATACATATCGATAATATAGGCATTATTAAATTAGACGTGCTCTCTTCTTGGAAAGGTCATTGTGTCAGTAAGCATTGGATCATCTAGCCATAATTATTTGTAACCGCTGAGTAGTGATATAACTGGTTGAACGATTTTTCGTTGAGTGTACATATTGTAGGGTCAGTGTAAATAAGTTGAGTTAGGAATGAAAGCGGTTTAGTACAGGCGGAATAATTTTATTTATCTCTATTTAATAAAAGGCGCATGAACTAGTTGCGCATTTTTTATCGTAAAGCATAAGTTAGTGATATAGAATAAAAAGATTTTCCATCAACCGTCTCTTTACTGCACCAGAAGAAGATGAAGAAGAAAGTCAAAATTAACCAAATTTAAGCAAGATTATTCGAAGGCTTGCGCATCTAATGAAGTTCTTCAATAAAACATTTTGTAACAATATCGCCTTATTCCTTTACAACTGAGCTTTATCTCTAAGTGCAAACAAAGTCTCACACGTCAATATTCATATTCTTGTGTCTTCTGTTCAATATAAAATAGTAATTTTTATTTCGAAGATTATAAAAAACACTCTTCAAAACCCTCCTAGAAAAATCAAATCGGGCATTTGTAGTAAAACTTATGGACCATTCAACAAAAGTTTAATTAGAAAACGCAAAAGCGGGTGAAATGTTCCAAAAATAGGCGACAGTTTTTTGGTGACCCGTTATGTAAAGCTGACCATCTCCACAGAATTAAAAGAGATCCACTAAAACTGCATTTAAGAAGAGTTTTAATAAGATTTATGACAACAAAGTTTTAGGTGCATAAACTTAGCGTATTTTGTTCCATACAAGGAGAATCTTAGTGATTTCGTAGTTTCATCGCCCGTTCATTGTCTTCTCTCTTGCCCACCAGAAACTAGACTGGCTGAGTCCACACGCTGAGGTTGTTCTGCAATCCGTACGCTCAAATGTATCCTATACTTTTCCTTCGTCTCCCGTTTTTTTTCAAATATCCACGTTTTGAGACCTGTCGGCCTGTGTGAAGGATCACTTCTGAAAAAATTATTCTATTAAATTAGCCTTCAATGTACTCTTTGAGTTTCGAAAACTGAAGGTCAAGTTCTATGCACAGTTCTTTGTGTAAGATTATCATACAAATTTTACGAATTCCCTCGAAGAATCCAAAATTCAAATTTTTAAATGATAATAATTACCTTTTGATTGTATGGGTAGTTTATTTTTTATTCTTCAGAAGCAGTATTAAAAATAAAAAAATTAAATTTTTTTCTCAAACTTTAGAAGGAAAAAAACAAAATGGACAAGAGTTGTCCATTGAAAAGAGAGCTATAAACGTTTTACCAATCATTTTTTGATAGCTCACGTAGTTTCATTCGGATCGTGAAAAATATATTTGAAAACAAAAAAAAAAAGAAATTTTCATGAAAATGATGCAAGGTACGAAAAAATAAATGGGAGAGTGTCTCAAAACATGGAGATCCGCAAGGAAACTGTGATGTGAAATTTCACACAAGATGGATGAATTGGAATGCAAACTGGATAAGTTTTCAACCATATTGTTGTATTTTAGACACAGAAGTTGGTTTTCCAAAGCTGAATAATTATATCATACCGTCAAGCACAAATCATCAACGAAATACATAGATTTTCCGCTGATTCTCCAGACTCAAGTGAACAAAACTTTTCAAAACGTTTTCAAAACGTTTGACCAATAAAATCAAAAGTGACTACAAATTCAACACGTGTTTCAAACATTTTCAAAACCTTCGAAAATCGTCCAAAGGAAATTTGGTAAGCGCTCAAGAGAAGTTTGAGAAGTGATATTTTGAACAAACAAAATTATGACCGTATTCCAAAAGTTTTGTTGACGTTTGAAAAATGTTTGACCAAAAATATTTTCCGATGGATGAAGTTATCTCTCTCGCAAGTGGCAGGAAACTATGGTGACTATGGTGATATATACGACTTTCAAACGTATGTTTATAAGAAAAGACACGGTGAAGTTATCATTAGAAAAATTGTGTATGGTCTAAATACCATTAAAGTATATGAGCTACTAAAAAAACATTAAAAGATCTTCAAACCTTCTCAAAACGTTTCGCAAACGTTTAACAAACGTTATGTGAACGTTTGATAAATATCTTGCATACGTTTTAGAGAGTTTTATGCGATTTTTATGTATTTTGGCCTCCTTAATCCGAATTTCGAAGGTTCTAAGCCGTTAGCGGTCAAATTAAAATGTTATCCACAAATTAATTGTTTGAACAATTGTCAATTTTTACCTATTCAAGTTACAGGGCCCTGCGGTACATAAAACTATTCCGAGCTTATTCAGAAATACGCTCGTTTTTTGAAATTTAAAAAATATTTATTATAACCCAAGATATTGTAAATAAACCACGGTTTATCAAACGGTTTAATTAACCACGGTTAATTGAACAAAAATCGCCGGTTTCCGGACGGAACAATTGTTTGAAGACTCATACGCTTCCTCATATGAGTGCTAGTGGTGCTTAAGAGTCACCAGCGGATTTTTCAACTCAAGACGAATCGATTGGTTTCCTAAAATTCCAAAAATATTCGTTAGAACCGGAGCTACGGCGATTAGAGTGAACGAGAAATCTGTCGATGGCCGACAATCCAGTAGGCTGCAAGCGCGGCACCGCACTCCACCACGCTCTCCGTACATTCTACGTTTTGTAGCTCCGGTTCTTTAAATATTTTTGCAATTATAAAAAAACCAATCGATTCATCTTGAGCTAAAAAATCGTTTGGTAGTCATCAATTAGGCACCACTATTTAACTTTAAATTAACTATAAAGCACCAACAGCACTCCAAGGAGGTAGCGTATGAGCCTTTAAACAATTGCATCGTCCGGAAACGGACGAATTTTGTTTAATTAACTTGCGATATTTTCCTTTTTGAGTGTACATTCCAATGAATTTGGAATACAGGCCTGTCCCTTATTAAATAGCGAATATTTTGATATGCTTCCGGAGGTCATTACTTGAAAAGAAAAAAGGAGTAGCCTGTTAAACAATAAAATTTTCCGTTTCTGTGAGTTTTCCGTGGTTCCTTTGAAATATCTTGGGTTCAAATGAAAAATTTTTGAATATAAAAAAACGAGCGTATTTCTGAATAAATTGGAAATCAATTTATATACTGCGAGGACCTGTAACTTGAATAGGTTAAAAATGGCGATTATTGGAACAATTAATTTGTTAGTAACATCTCAATTTTGACCACTCATGGCTTGATACTTTTGAAATTCGGTTCCAGAAGGCCAAAATACATTTATGAAAACCTAGATTTCCTCACGGACATTGAAGGGCCACGAAAACCCCTCTTGCTCCTAGACTAATTATAACTGCATTATTAACTCTCAAATATTTTCACCATACAGTCACGTGTTTCACCATCCCAAATATAATTGCGTTGTAGTTCTGAGCATCCTGCCAACAGAAGTAATCATGAATCCTAATTCGTCATACACTTCGAATGAATTATATGAAATCATGATTTTTTTTTTATATTGAAGACTTATGTAGAGGAGATCCTGAACCCAACTTCAACAAAAAGAAAGCAAAGTCTTCGCTCTGAAATTTCTTTTCAGTAAATTTTTTAATTAGAATGACAGATTAAGTATCTCAAGAATGTTCGTCTCGACTATAAGGATTATTGAAACTTTTTGAGCACGCTCGAAGACATGAGGAAACACTTTCAAAAACTCAAGTGTTTAAGAGGAATACTGCTTTATCAAATACATTATCTTATTGGAAAGGTAGACGAAAAATCATTTCCGTATAGACGGGAAATTATTTTCGTAATTTGTGTGATCATGATCATCACGACTAAGATAAGAATTAAGAAATCTCAAAAACAAGTTCATGCATTGTCTATACTTCTGTATCCACGAACATCGAATTTTGAAAAATTGACCTTTCATCGAAAACAGATGAATCTTAAACCAGAACAGTACCTCCAGTATGACCAAATCTAAAGTTTGCTTAGAAAATACGTTTTTAGAGGTACATAAGATAGTTTTATTATTTGTTGAAAGTTATCGTTGAATTAGACAGAACTCCAACGCAGAAATAATCGGAATGAGTAGACTCAAGACTCTAGTGGAGACTATAAATCTATTCAAAAACAAGTATATTAATTCTGAAAATTTTTGAAAAGTTGTATGTCAGTTGATGTTAGCATAATAGAATAATCACTCAAACTTTTTTGATGCCATGAGATTACTAAGATTTATGACATTACGGAACTTTTCCAAAAGATAGTATATTGTGCATTAAGTGGAAGAAGGCGATTCCAATGAGTGTGAAGTTTGCCACGCGAGTGCAGCGAGCGCGGCAATCACACGAGTGGAATTGCCGTCTTCCACATGGCGCACATACACTTTTGTCCAATAACTCGCGAGAGAAATATGGCTGAGGAGATCGTCGAGAGTTTTGTGAACGTAACCAATTTTTATAAATAAATCTTATTATCACAGAATCAATTTGCAAATATAAATTTCAATATGTATCTGTAATAGTAATATTTTCCTTTATTACAAATCTATTACTTTCCAAGATTTATGGTACAATTAGAGCAGTCAGGGGTGGATCCAGAAAAATATTGGGGGGGGGG
>WSXT02207760.1:0-18057 GCA_011762715.2 Neuroterus valhalla
GTAGTCTGTAGTCTGTAATCTGTGTACTCGATAACTTTCGAAAGAATTATCGGATTGGATTGCCCTTTGGCACATATTTTGAGGGACCGAAAAGACAGGATGAGTTCATAACCAGCTATTTTAGATGAATAATCAAAGGAGGGAAGCATTTTGAACATTTTTTTGGAATTTTTTTTCCAAGACTCAAAAATTGTAAGACTGGTTCCTTGTAGAAGGTAAAAATGTAACGATTTTTCCTTATGACTTTTTTTATGAAAGCAAAATCGTCAGGGTTATGGAATTTTCAAAATTCAAAAATATAAAAGAAAATGCGAAGTTTTAGCCAAATAACCCAAGATGAGGAAGAAAGTCAGAAAGAAAAAAAAGATTCCTTCTTGGGAGCCGTACAAGATCGTTTATACAACTTTTCGAGTTTTCTCAATAAATCGAGAATTTCAATTTTGATCGCACAAAAAATAATGAAAAATAAACTGTAAACTCGATAACTTTCGAAAAAATGATCAAGTTGGATTGTGCTATGCGAGATATGAAAAAAATGAAAGAAACAAAAACTATTTACCAAACAATGAGTAAACTTATTATAAAAAAAATGTTATCAAAAATGAAAAAAAAAATCTACATAGAAGTGGAGGTTTTCAGCAGTTTTGCAATATTTGTAATTCTGTGTATGCATTACACTGTAAACTGAATTGAGCACGTATGAAGTCGAGCGCGAAGCGCGAGGTATGAAAAAAATCGAGCGCGTAGCGAGAAGTAAAATCATTATCGAGCGCGAAGCGCGAGATCCGAATGTCGCGCCCCCTAGGCGCGCTCAAACTTGCGAGCAGATTTTTTATCATGAACTCGTCTTAATTTCTGTATTATGTATCAACTATTCTTCTCTTTGACTTGTATATTCAACAGTCCTCAAAAAAAAAATCCTGAAATTTGAGGCTTGAAAAATTGACAATTCAATTGAAAATTTAACTGTATGAGTCTGAATTTTGATATTCTTTGTTTAAAAAAAGCAACTGTTCACAAAATTAATCTTCTCAGATAAAGAAGTAACCGTTCTGTTATTAATTTAATTTATTGTTTGAAATTCCACTTTTTTGTAGAAAAATCGTTCTTTTTCAGTTGAAAATAAACAATTAAACAATTTTTTTCAAAAAATCCATTCCTCTCGCTATAAACTTCGAGAGTTGGTTGCAAATGCAACTGTTTGATCGATAATCAATTCCCCGTCGTAAAAGTTCATTCGTTTTGTTGAAATTCATCTTTCTGGTTGAAACTTCATATTTTTGGTTTGAGACATTCAGAATTTATTATTTTGGAATTTATATGATTTTCAATTCAGAGGAATCAAAATTCATCAATTTGCAACGAAAGACCAAAATGCATGTTTTATGTAAGAACATTCAAATCATAGAGATTTCGATTATTCTTGCATTGGAAAAATTATAATGTAGCTTCAGAATTGACTGAACAAATTCTTCCAGTATTGAAAAATGTATCAACCGTCATTATTTTCCATTAAAAATGAAGAGAAAATTTCCAGTTATGAACCTTTGAGATGGGATTGGTGTCTCATAAAAATTAGTTCCTGTTTTCGCAGGGTCATTGTTCTCATTCTACAAAGAATTTACGCCCAATTTATGTATTTTTACCTGAGAATGTTTCGATATTCACAGAGAAAGCTTTTTGTCACGGAGAAATTCAGAGAAAGTTATCACTGAATTTTAATTAATACACAGAATTCACTGCCAAAATTTGAAATTAAATACTCACAAAATCTGAAATCTCTCCGGGAGAGTATGCGGCACGTTTCTTCTTCACTTTCTTTAATTTTGACTATACCTGATTCAAGTTCAACGGAAGTTCAACTCAACTACTCGAAAGATTAGAACATTAGGATCACTTTATCAGATTCAATAGGAAGACTGTCACCCAATTTCAAAATGGATATATAAGTCTTCAGTGAAAAAGATTAATTTTGTAGAAAAATATGAATTTTCAATCAAACTTAACATTTAACAACATCAAATACAGTCAATCGGTCGGTCGGTTGTTCGGACGGTCAGTCGGTCGGACGGGCGGTTGATTGAGGTCGGTCCGTCAGTCGGTCATTCCGTCGTTCGGTCGGTCTTACGGTCGGTCGGTCTTGCGGTCGGTCGGTTGTTCGGCCGGTCGGTCGGTCATTCGGTCGTTCGTTCGTTCTTACGGTCGGTTGGTCGGTTGGTCGGTCGGTTGGTCGGCCGGTTGGTCGATCGGTCGTTCGTTTGGTCGGTTGGTTGGATGGTTGTTCGGTCAATCGGTCGGTTGCTCCGACGGTCGGTCGGTCGGTTGGTCGGTCGGTCGGTCGTTCGGTCGCTTGGTTGGTTGGACGGTCGGTCCGTCAGTTGGTCATTCGGTCGTGCGTTCGGTCTTACGGTCGGTTGGTCGGTGGGTCGGTCGGTCGGTCGGCCGGTTGGTCGGTTGGTTGTTCGTTTGGTCGGTTGATTGGTTGGATGGTTGTCCGGTCGATCGGTCGGTTGGTCCGACGGTCGGTCGGTTGGTCGGTTGGCCTGTCGGTCGGTCGAAGGGGCGGTCGGTTGGTTGGACGGTCGGTCCGTCAGTTGGTCAATCAGTCGTTCGTTCGGTCTTACGGTCGGTAGGTCGGTCGTTCGTTTGGTCGGTTGGTTGGTTGGTCGGATGGTTGGTCGGTCGACTGGTCGGTTGGCCTGTCAGTCGGTTGGTCGGTAGGTCGGTCGGTCATTCAGTCGGTCGTTCGGTCGCTTGGTTGGTTGGTCGAACGGTGGGGCGGTCGGTTGGTTGGACGGGCGGCCGGTCGGTTGGTCGGTCGTTCGTCCGGTCGATCTTTCGGTCGGTCGGGCGGTTGGTTGGTGGGAAGGTCGGTCCGTCAGTCGGTCATTCCGCCGTTCGGTCGGTCTTACGGTCGGTCGGTCTTGCGGTTGGTCGGTTGTTCGGCCGGTTGGTCGGTCGGTCGTTCGTTTGGTAGGTTGGTTGGTTGGTTGGATGGGCGGTCGGTCAGTCGGTTGGGCTGACGGTCGGTCGGTTGGTCGGTCAGTCGGTCGGTCAGTCGGTCGGTTGGTCGTTCGGTCGGTTGGCCTTTCGGTCGGTTGGTTGGTAGGTCGGTCGGTCGGTCATTCGGTCGGTCGGTCGTTCGGTCGCTTGGTTGGTTGGACGGTCGGTCCGTCAGTCGGTCATTCGGTCGTTCGTTCGTTCTACGGTCGGTTGGTCGGTCGGTTGGTCGGCCGGTTGGTCGATCGGTCGTTCGTTTGGTTGGTTGGTTCGTTGGATGGTTGCTCGGTCGATCGGTCGGTTGGTCCGACGGTCGGTCGGTCGGTTGGCCTGTCGGTCGGTTGGCCGGTAAGCGGTCGGTCGGTCATTCGGTCGGTCAGCCGGCCGTTGGGTGGCTTGGTTGGTTGGACAGTCGGTCCGTCAGTCGGTCATTCGGTCGTTCCTTCGGTCTTACGGTCGGTAGGTCGGTCAGTTGGTCGGCCGGTTGGTCGATCGGTCGTTCGTTTGGTCGGTTGGTTGGTTGGTCGGATGGTTGTTAGGTCGATCGGTCGGTTGGTCCGACGGTCGGTCGGTCGGTTGGTCGGTCGGTTGGTCGGTTGGCCTGTTGGTCGGTTGGTCGGTAAGCGGTAGGTCGGTCATTCGGTCGGTCAGCCGGTCGTTCGGTCGCTTGGTTGGTTGGACGGTCGGTCCGTCAGTCGGTCATTCGGTCGTGCGTTCGGTCTTACGGTCAGTTGGTCGGTGGGTCGGTCGGTCGTCCGGTTGGTCGGTCGGTTGTTCGTTTGGTCGGTTGGTTGGTTGGTTGGTTGGATGGTTGTTCGGTCGATCGGTCGGTTGGTCCGACGGTCAGTCGTCCGGTTGGTCGCTTGGTCGGTCGTTCGTTTGGTTGGTTCGTTGGTTGGTCGGATGGTCGGTCGATCGGTTAGTCCGACGGTCAGTCGTATGGTTGGTAGGCCGGTCGGTCGGTCGGTCGTTCGGTCGATCTTTCGGTCGGACGGGCGGTCGGTTGGTTGGACGGTCGGTTGGTTGGACGGTCGGTCCGTCAGTCGGTCATTCAGTCGTTCGTTCGGTCTTACGGTCGGTTGGTCGGTCGTTCGTTTGGTCGGTTGGTTGATTGGTCGGACGGTGGGGCGGTCGGTCGGTCGGTCGGTTGGTCGGTCTTTCAGTCGGTTGGTCGGTAGGTCGGTCGGTTGATCGGTAGGTGGTTCGCTTGTTCGTCCGGTTGGTCGCTTGGTCGGTCGTTCGTTTGGTTGGTTCGTTGGTTGGTTCGTTGGTTGGTCGGATGGTCGGTCGGTCGGTTGGTCCAACGGTCGGTCGTACGGTTGGTATGTCGGTCAGTCGGTCGGTCGTTCGGTCGGTCGGACGGGCGGTCGGTTGGCTGGACGGTCGTTTGGTTGGACGGCCATTCAGTCGTTCGTTGGGTCTTACGGTCGGTAGGTCGGTCGTTCGTTTGGTCGGTTGGTTGGTTGGTCGGACGGTGGGGCGGTCGGCCGGTTGGTCGGTCTTTCAGTCGGTTGGTCGGTAGGTCGGTCGGTTGGTCGACCGGTTGATCGCTTGGTCGGTCGTTCGTTTGGTTGGTTCGTTGGTTGGCCGGATGGTCGGTCGATTGGTCGGTCGATTGATCGTTCGGTCGATCGGTCGGTCGGTCGGTCGGTCGGTCGGTCGGTCGGTCGGTCGGTCGGTCGGTCGGTCGGTCGTTCGTTCGGTCGGTCGGTCGGTCGGTCGGTCGGTCGGTCGGTCGGTCGGTCGGTCGGTCGGTCAGTAAACCCAAAAAATTCACATTTTTATCATAGCAGTGAAATTTGAAAGCATAAAAAAGAATCTGTAACCGGAAGGTTAATTTTGTGGCAAAGAAAGAGAGCTTTAACCAAATAGTAGAATATTTTTGTAATACTTCCATTTTCAACCCAAGAGGACAAATATTTTGAAGGAAAACTCGAATTTTCAACCAAGAAAGAATTTGAAAAAAAACAAACATTTCTCCATTCTCAAGCCACGAGGACGGATTTACTACAAAGCACCTCAATTTTTATTTCAGAAACATGAATTATAAACCTTAAACGATCAATTTCCAACAAATCAAAGGAAACATATATTATCGAACAAAATTCAAATTTTCAAACAGGGATTAATGTTTAACCAGGAAATTGGATTTTTATAAATTTTAATAATTTCTAACCGAGTTGTCCCGTTTCAACAAGATGATTGAATCTTCGCCGGGAACAAGTCTATTTGAAAGCAAACAGTTGCATTTGGGAACAAAAAATATCTCATTTCTGCCAAACTAAAATGATTTCGGGCTAAGAAGATGGATTTTTAAGAGAAAACGGTTTTCAAGTACAAAAGAAACCAAATTCCAACCGAAATACATTAATCATCAACAAAGAAGTCTAGCTTTATATCAAATAAGTGAATTGTTCACAAAGTAGTTGAATTTTCAACATTACAGTTGAATTCCTCAACCAAAATATATTATTACAACTGCACAATTGCACTGCCTAGCCGCGAAACCCTTTTTTTCTCAAAGCAGTTGAATAACACGAAAAAATGATTCTTTAACAGAAAATTCGATTTTTATCAAATAGAAGAATCTTTTAACAAAGCAAATGAATTTTTAACTAAGGAAACCAAAACTTATTCTTTACTGGAAAGTCAAATTATAAACCACAGATAAATCATCAACTAAAGAATTCCTTTCTTAACAATTTAGCTGAATTTTCAAACAAGTAGTTTAATTCCAAGAAGATGTTTGAATTTTTAACCAAAATTAAATTATTGGAGAGCAAACACTTGCGTTTTAGCTGAAAATATTAAATTTCAAACCAAAAGGGTAGAGTTTCAAAAAAAAGACATAAGAAGATATAAAGTGGATGGCTTTTTGAAAAAATTATTGAACTTTCAAGGAAAACTGAATCTTCAACCAAATACTTGAAGTTCAAACGGAAAACACATTATTGCAGTCAAAATGTTTCAATTTTGATCAATTAGAATAAGTAATTATACCAAAAAGACGAAAACCATTTTTTTCAACGATTTTTGCAAATTGTTCATTCTGTTGCGTCATACTTCGAAGGGTCTATCATGTATTTTAACCTCTGCGAACTCGATTTGTACGTAGCTTGTATCAGAATAATGCAAATGTAAAAGCGTACATATTTGACTGAGGCAAGCCAGTTTAATATTTATTTAGGCGCTCTTTTCAACCAAGTAAAGTGTTAATTTCATTAAAAGGTACGAACTTAGTTCATTTTTAGTTTAAGACAAACGAAAATTGACTCCTCATATTATGTTCTGCTTTGACGTTCCTGATTGAAACACACTCATCGCTTTCGACAAGGCCGGCGCGGCGTCGGGAGTAGATGGCCCTATGTGCAGCGCAATGAAAAATCCAGTTCAAACCGGAATTTGAGCGACGATTGAGCACGGTACTGTCAACACTCAGGACCGCATATTGTCTCTGAATGCCGCATGCAGAGAGTCGCCAAGTAAACAACTTCAAACTACGCAGTACTTCCCTGCCTATTCGAACAATGGTCTTCAAAATAGGCTATCAATGATCACGCGGAGGAAGATACATAAGCAGTCAAGCAGTCAGTGGACCTTTCCTGACTCATATCGTGTGAAACTTGTACGTGCTCCTGATCTCTAAAGGTAGATGTCATCGTGTTCAGGGTTCAGGGAGTACAATCGGGTCTTCTGTGTCCTCAAAAGAGGTCTGCATTTCGTGTGCGATGGATCTACACGAAAAAAAATATGAAACGCCCCTGAACACGAGAGTTCCGTGACCGAATGCTGCTAGTTTTGTCGTAATTGATACGGCTACGACTAAACGAGCAGAATCCGGTGCAGGACTCTCATATCGAGGCGCGTTTCATATTTTGTTTCGTGTAGGGCGGGAAAAATTTGACATTGCTTATTGAATCGAGTTACCTTTCCGTTTTACAGTCGTGTTTGAATAATTGTAAACTAATCCGGAAATTCCTGCAATATATCAGTAGTGGGATTTTTATCAATCCCGTTTTGCTAATTTTGGATGATATTTAAAGAGTGTCAAAGTAAAATCATGCGTAATCAGTGCAAACATTTGTCGTGTGTTGTTCAGATTTACGCTAAGGCAATAAGGCTGCATTGGTGCGTGTGTATACAATTTTTTTAGTTGAAGCAGTTTGACAGAGTGTCTGATACGGAAAATTGTGGTGATGCGGCAACGACTCCCTTCTACGCAGAAAACAACATAGGCAGACTGATAGGTGCTATGCAAGAAAAACTTTGCGTATCAGAAAAGTTTTCTCGGTCTTCGTTAGAAACCTAGAAGTACAATAAGCACGTTGCAATGAGGAAAACATGCCTGCTTATGAAATGGTTGAGTTCACAAATTGAATAATCCCTGATACA
This sequence comes from Neuroterus valhalla, assembly GCA_011762715.2. Taxonomy (NCBI): domain Eukaryota; kingdom Metazoa; phylum Arthropoda; class Insecta; order Hymenoptera; family Cynipidae; genus Neuroterus; species Neuroterus valhalla. The sequence continues at coordinate 7,393 of WSXT02207760.1, forward strand.
GAGGTTTTCCTGGACCTCTGAGCAGGCACGCGGAACCTCATGACTTATTGACACAATCTGCTAGTGGCAATACAAAGCCAGTGCCAGGGAGTGGTAACACACGTACGAGATATTCCATGGCTGCTACTTTAATAGGCAAAGGATCGAATGCTACGTTCACATGTGCAGCAGTGCTGTAGCTCTACGTAAGGAACACGCGAAGCGCAGAACATGACTTATTCGGGGGTGCACATGGAACCGCTGGTGGGTTAGGCAGAGGTGGAGTGAAGTCGAATGGTGTTTTTACGGCGGATTTGTGCATCAATGGTATTGAGGCGAGGTTGAATGTCCACGTTGTGCCTGATAACTAGCAAGTGATTCCGTTGCTAGTAGGGCATCTGTTTGCCGAGCAACCACACATAGTGATAATCAGCAGAAAGAATGAGTTGAGGATCACTACGGCGGATGAGATGCTACCTGACAGTGCAGTAACTCCGAAGACGAAAACTGCAATCAGGGCCAGCAGTGTGACGGTGATTCCAAAGAAGTACCTAGGGCATAGGGCAATGAATACGTCTTTTAAGAGATCAGAGTTGTGCGTTGAAGGTGAGATACAGCATGGAGGCCAGGTATTACAGTCTGAATTGTCACGACTGATAATGAAGGGGCAGCAGTGATACCTGTGCTGAATCTTTCGGTCAAAGATTTCAAACTACCCTAGGAGGCGAGGTGAGAAGTATGTTGAGAGTTGCGTGATAAGAGAAGTCAAGTGAGAGCCAGTAACTGCTGAGGAGATTGACTCCGACCTCAAGATAGCAGAGAGTTCGCTAAACCTAATGAACAAGTACGAGGTGCTGCGTTCACTGCGGGCAAGGTTGAGAAATTTCGTGGGGGATTCGAAACCCAGCATTTAAAAATGGCTGCAGATGCTGATCGTGGTATTTGTCAGGTAGAGCAACAAGATAGAGTTCTCATTCCTCTTTTAGCGAAAATCACCAATGATGAGGAAAACAGAGATTGAGATGAGAAGCTTTTGGATATACAATGGACCGTAAATAATGGCGTGCATCGACTGACAGAGCAAACTCCGTACGAAATTGTATTAGGCAATAAAATAATCGGTAATAACCTGAACAGGAGAAATTCAAAAATTGAATGCGGAACTCAGAACGAAAGCGGAAAAATATTTTGTCGACAAGCTATTAGAACCGAACAGAGCGGCTCTTAAGGAGCAATATGATAAGGGAAGGACTTCCCTTGTACGAAGAGGTTGAGGTAGTTTTGGTGGAACAGAATTAACCAGCGACCAGAGGAAGTCAGAAGTTGGGTACGGAGGCTTGAGGACCATATGAGATAACTAAGGTCATAGGTAATGATTGTTACGTTGTGGAGGATATCGAAAGCAAGCAAGAAATTTAATGGCCGTATAAGCGCATTGTTGCTGTGGATCGCCTGGTCAATTTTCCGTAGCAATCATCTTAGATTTCAGGATTAAATAGGTAAATGTGTCATGAAAATGATGTTGAAAGTTCGCAATCACAAACCAATGCTGTATAGGGGTCAGTGCTATTATGTAAACAAAATGATTCAGGGCAGTGTTGTGGTTTACAGGGATATAAGAGCACAGTTCATAAAGTTGTAAAATTAGGCTTATGAACTGATTATTTGCAATCGGCTGACGAGAACACAAAATTGCAGGACGTCCAAATTGTGGGCATTCTAAGAGATTATTTGTCGGAATCTCAAGTAATATAATTATTCGGACCGAGAGCGGTTTGATTTGGTGTGAATCGACAAGGGCCTGTGGACCTTTCCTGGCTCATCGTGTCAAACTTGTACGTGCTCCTGAACTCTAAAGAGAGATGTCATCGAGTTCTGGGTTCGAGGAGTACAACCAAGTCTTCTGAGGCCTCAGGAGGGGTCTGTATTTTGTGTGCAATAGATCGAGAGTGGAAAACATTTGACATTGCTTACTGAATAAAATCATTTTTCTATTTTATAGTCGCTTCTGGAGTATTACAAACCGTCCTTAATAATACAAGGATCTCACTTGTCATTTGTCATATGTAAGGTCTGTAATATGTTGGCTCTGGCAAGATAAAAAGATGAATAAATTTGAAAAAACACGAGCCAATCGTGCGAGACTTCTTCCCAAGAGCGTTGTTGAAAGAAACCCTGCTCCTAATCCTATAGGTTAAAAGTGCAGAGTTGGCATCGATATTCATTTTGCGTTAAAACATTATGCTCGACAAGCGCGAGCCGATTGCACGCGACTTCCCTCTGGCACCGTGAAGGATGAAATTCTCGTTAATGTAGTTTCCACTAGCGGCAAATGCGGAACAATCCGGCGCGACCACTTCCACTAACCCACGAGTGAGAAACGGTTTCCAGTCGGCCATAAATAGAGCGTTTGGCGAAACCATAACTCACTACTCACCAAGTCCTCAAATTCTTCACATGGAGAACCCTGAGGTACCTAGTATATCCAGCCACGAAAACGTCGCCGCACCCTGACGAGAATGCCCGGTGACCATTTAATAAAACACTCCTCCCTCCTGCCCCTCCCCCTTTCATGAAGAGACAAAGAAGCCTAAAAAACAGTCGGTCCCTCCCAGGACCCTCAATCATTAAAACGTGAAATACTTATTTTCTATCACTCCATGCTTACCTAAATCAATGAATCCTTGTTCCCGGTTAAACCAATTCCATATTTAATTCAATTACCTTTGAGTCAGTCTAAGTCCATAGGCTGACCTCAAACTGCCTGTCTGTATGCCTGCTTTCCTGCATGTCAGATTTATATTCTGTTTGTATGACTGTCAGTCTGCCCGAAGCCCGCCTGACTTTTCGACTGTTCATATGTCTGTCTTGATGTCCGTCTATCTACACGTCCGTCTTTCTGACAGTCTGACTGTGTCAGTCAATCTGTTGGTCTGTTTTTTTGTGCGTCTATCTTTCTGTGTGCCTTTTTGACTATCTGTCTGTATTTCTGCCTGACTTGACTTATATGTCTGCCTAAAGTCTGCCTATATGTCGGCTTACACATCTGTGTGTATGTCAGTATGTCAGCCTGACTGTGAGTCTCCTGACTGTCTGTTGTTCTGAATGTCTGCTTAACTATCCGTCTGACTGAGAAGTCAGTTGGTCGTGGGCGCTGGAGCATGAGCTTTGGACCCACTCTATCTTGATAAGGAGCTGTTGCCCTTGTTGATTTGTAATCGTGCGTGAAGGGATATAAAGAAGATTATCTAGTCTGTTTACCTGCTTGTGTGAATGTTTTACTATTTGCCTATTTAACTCAACGCCTAACTGCACGAAGAGGAGTGAACCCGAGCTGTCACTGCCAAGAACGCAACTGTTGCTCGACAGTTGCAAAAAGGAGGAAAACAGTAACCTTTTTTGAATATAATCTGAAGCATATAGTACTTCATAATTCCTAATTGCAGATGAATAATTTTTTTACTTCTATTCAAAAAAATACAAAAGGATGTAAGAATGGTAATGATTACATAGGTTCGTCCTTTGTTTCCAATTATATAAGAAAATAAAAAAGGTGGACTAGGTGAATATATTTAACTGAATTGTTTGAAGCCATAATGGAATTTTCGAAAAATGTGAAATCCAAATTGGAAAAACATATAAATATCAAATTCTGATTCAGCTACTTCGTTTACCGCACTCTACGTCCAGGCAGCCCAAATTGAATGCAGAATATACACTTAAACACATCATACACTTGGGAAATGAAGAATTCGACATTTGTGAACCTACGAATCACAATAAAGTGCGCGCGTGAGACCACGATAAGCTGATAAGACTATTGGAGCGCCCGCTAATCACGCTGAGCAACAAGAGCTGCCACGCACGCAACGAGCCACGTATCAGCAGTAACGGCTACTGACCTGTACCAGACATGTTCAGGTGTATCGTTTTCGGGTACCTAACAGTAACAGTAACAGTGTCAGCAGCGTAAGTTCGGATCAGACCCGCAACAGTTACTGTTTATCTACAGCAGAAATTTTTTCCGTAAATGCTGCGGTCGGCGCAGTAACTATACCGATTAAACAGTAACAGCTCGGCTTACTCCTCTCCGTGTGTCTTTGAGGCAGACTGTCTGTCTGTAGTACAATTTTCCAAGAAAACTTCTGATACAAAAACAGAGATCAAGTTCGTTATCCAGCCTTCTGCTACATGTATTCATGACTTTAGCCAACGAAAATGGAAGTAAGAAAAGTGAAAAGTTATATAATGTGTATTCCTAACGTTTTGTAGTCTGACATGTTTTTCTTTCATCGCTTATTCATTGCTACTGAAATTCTAAGGTTATAAGCTTCATTTTGAAGCGGTAAATTTTTATCGTGTTTTTATATTTTTTCTATTGACACAATTGAAAAAAGCGAGAAATGCACGGTAAACTGTTTCGTCCTTGACACAATCGGGCTATATTAAAAAAAATGCTTTGCCTTTGGCACAACATCAAAATTGGTTTTTGGTTCATTTGAGGTTACGTCTAGCATCACCGGCGTGCAGCCATATCTGACAGTAATGTATTTAGAAATAATGATCATCTACTTAGGGATCATTACAAAGATTTTGAATTGAAAACGTCGTAAATAAACAATTTTAGACAAGGTAAAAAAAAAGGGGGGGGAATATTCCGAAAGGAATGATAAGGAATTGAACTTTGTATTATTTCTAAACAAAAGCGGTAAATATTTCTACTATGGAATATTGGGAATTAAACGAATAACGAAGCCGAACCTTTCTTCCACAGAATCAAAAAAAGCCGAAACCAGGTATGATTTAGAGGTTCCTTATTGAATTCATCCTTTTTATTGAATTTTTGTTTTCTCATTGCTTTGAAAATGAACTTATTCAATTTACATACCTATACAATCACACTCTTTTACAGACCAATTATCGTATGTACTCAATTATATTAATTAAATTGATCAAATAATCTAATACATAATTACCTAATTCAATGATGCGACATTAAATTATTATTCTCCATAAGAATGAATTTAAAAATCTTCAATACATGATTCACAATTATTTGAATTTGAAAGGAGATAATTGTAGAGGTATAAAAATAGAACAGTAACATATTTAATTAAAAAAAAAACAATTTCAAACCTACCGAAAGTGTTTTATACAAAAAACGAAGAATCTTCAGCCGAAGGAGTTGAGTTTTCAAATAGATGAATTAACTTCTATTGAAAAAGATGAATTGTCAACCTTAATTTTTCGTTAAATTCAGCTATTTTTCATATAAGGTTAAAACTTTTTTCGTTTGAAATATCAATTTCTACATTTTTATTTATCATTCACATTTTAATTAGGAATTCATTTATTCATTTTAAAATTGTTTTCGCCGTCGAGTACAAAATTCGTATTTATGGCTGGTATTCAAATCACCTCTGCGATAATATAATCTCTCTTAAATCGCAATTTTTTCTTTTCATAACGGGATTGTGAAATACACAAAGAGTGAAAAAATTGTTTTGAATGCTCAGGTCGTAAATAAAATTTTGAGTGACATGACAAAAACATTTTTTTGTTATGCGACTAAAGTAAGAAATTTAACCAATTTGATAAATTCTCAACCAAACAGATAATAATAGACAAGAAGAATAATTTTCCATCAAAAGAGGCGGAGCTTCATTCATAGAAAACCTATAGATTCTTAATGAAGAAGATAAAATTCTAAAAAAAAAAATTGGAATTTTCAATCAAGATAGTTTTCTTCCATTTTTCTCGAACCATTAAATTTCTGCAGAGAAAGAGATGAATAGTCAAAATTTCTTCTGATCGTCTTTTTTGGAGAAAATTCGAATGTCCTGTTAAAATTGATTTGTTTTGGTTAAAATTACTTTTTATTAGAGTTGGTCTAATTCAAACAAAGTTGTTGGATTTCAAATCAAATGGTTGAAGCCTCAACAAGAACAAAACTTTTTCTTCTACAAAACAGTTAAATTTCGAACAAGAAAGTTGAATTTTCTGCCCAAAAATGTGATTTTCCGATCAAGCAGTTTATTTTTGACTGGATGAAAAGAGTAATTTTACGCAAAAACTGTTGTACTTAAATTTATAGTTAGAAACAATAGTTTTTAGAAGAAAAAACGTATTTTAAACAAAATAATTCATTATCAAAAATGAATCCAATATTCTATAGAAAAAGTTGACTTTTTAACCGAAAAAGACGTATTCCCAACCTCAGGAGTATATTTGAAAACGGTTAAAAATCTTATAACTAAATAGTTGAATTTTGAACTAAAAACCATTAATTTACAACCTGAAATTTAATAATTTGATTTTTATTCCGAAGAACGGATTAATAACAAACACAAATAACACGATTTTTTGGCAGAATATGTAATTTCAAACAAATCATTTGTCATTGTATCAAAAAAGTTTAGTGTTCAACTAAAAAAGACGAGCAATAGAAAATTAAATGGTTGAAGTTTGAACGAAAATTTTCAAATATAATAAAATATAATATTCTTGAATAAATCAGAAAAGAAAATTGAAATTTCAGGAACTCAATTACAGAATAACTTAAGGTCTCATTTCTTACAAAACTCCTACCATTTTGTGAAACAGGAAGCGTACTCTTCAAAGGAAATGTTGCTCAATAATAAAATTGAGATATACATCGATGCTGATGGTGTTCCTCTTGGTTCCATATCGAGTCACATGTGGCAAGTCTCAATTGCGGCATGTCTCCCCTGTGTCATCTCTCCCGAGTAGATTGTTAATTTTGTGGCAAGCCTCTCAAAACAAATTGTCTACCTGCGGCATCTCTGCCCCTCTAAAGGAGAAAACGTGCGGCAAGTCTCCCCAACCCGAATAATATTTTTGACGATGTGACCTACATAATTTCCGTTAAAGAAAACGACGGACTGGCATGGATCAGCGAGGGAAGGACGCTACTCTCCAATTTACGATCAGTCAAAAGAGAATATATCAGTCCACATAGATGTCCAGGAGCTCAAATGCCGAAACAACCAAATTGTATAAGAAATATTGGGGGTGGTTTAGGAGAATTAACACTGATGTAACCCCTGGCAGCTACGATTACGATGGTTCTCCCAGAATCATTGATCCCGACGCAACTGGAGGTGATACGTCATCCGAATTGTCACTTCAAACAACACCAGAAGGTAATCGAGCCGGGAAGCCAAATCACTTAATTATAATTGCATAAAACCTATTCAACGATGCTTCATAAGGCCGAGAAAGAAGTAGAACTGACTGCAGGAGAGAAGCGAGCATCAGCCTTGGTTGGGAGAGCACGCGAACGCCGGCCTTCTTCTCCTGACAGTTGATACAAGGAAAACTTAAAACCAGAAGGCACCTGTGAAGGACACAAAATACCGCGGAACCGCAGCTGCAAATCGAATCCAAACTCAATTCCGACGGAAGCTAGCAGCAGTAGATAAATTACGAATAATGCACATGACCAGTCGCAGGAGTGCCTTTCCACCTTAACAGGACTAGAAAAAGGGCGGAGGTTTGTGATTTACATTATTTCTATAACAAATCACAGGGGTGCCTCTCCACACCCTACGAGACAGTATAGTGCCACTTCAAATTTTCCTTGGGGTGGAGATGCCGCACTTTTGTCGCTTTGGAGGGAGAGATATGCCGCAGGTAGACAATTCGGTTCACGAGGCTTAGCACAAAATTGGTAATCTACAAATGGCTGCAACATCCGCAACTACCATCTCTTGTTTAAGGATTATTCGGTTATATCTTTTCACGACACCTTCTTTACCTTTAGAAGCTACCTTGATCTCCTGGTTCAACTTCGGAGGATCTATGAGCTGGTGAATTTTGATGGGGTTTTTTTATCAGTTTTTTCTCTGCAATAAGAGGGCGGGTATCGTTTCATGATATCCTTCCAACGGACGACAAAATCGACATGTGTTGCGGGTCCAAGAGTCCCATCCTCGCAGATTCGATCTCCAATCGATAACAGAACATCATCTGAGTTTCTTTCTGTGTTTCTGGAGTGTGGATTGGGATCAGCCACTTCAGAATTCTGCTGATCTTTGTAAATACTTGACTCATCTGAGTCTCAATTACCTGTGGAGAACATGATCGAACTAAACTGCTATCCCTGCGCTCTGAGAGATTGAATTATTATTTGTACTGAATGGTTTTAAGTATGATTTGTAACTACACTGAATTTTTGTTGTTAATCACTTTCAGGTTGGAGCCTGTGAAGCGTGAAGTGTCAATTAAATTATAAGTAAGAGCTGTGTGTTCTGTTCCCATTTTGCAACGTTGGAAATCAACCGCTTATAGGTTACAGCCTATGAAGAGCAATTCAGCAACGTTATGCATTTTTAGGTAAGAGCCTGAAATGAAAAGGCGCTTTGATGGCACACTAAAACTTGCTAACAGGTTTCTTTTTGTATTTGAAAACAACTCTTATAGGTTTGAGCCTATGGAGGTTGATTCTGTAACGTAATTTACGTTAAACATTTACCTGTTAAAGCACTATGACCACGGTAGTACGACTCCTATAGTCTCATGTATTTTTGTGACTGGATATTTGCTACGCCACGAGTAACATCTTCAGATGGACTCGATGAATCAGGAGCTCTGTGACGTCATGTAGAGTTCAAGTTTTAACCTCAAACTCTGTGTACGTTTCTTGAACAAGACGTTGCTTTCGCCGCTGTTAATTTAATTTTGTTAATTAAAATTATGGTCCAAACGTTCAAGAGTTGCAAGAAGAATGTTATACCGAAGTTGTCCTGTAAAAATTGTTGCATATACCCATAGCTTCCTACATTTTACCCTCTTTAAATACAGACTTCGAAATTCGCGTTCACTTACAGATCTCAACATTTGTGAAATGCACACCTACTTGCATAAAAATACTGCCGGCCTGGGATTTTGCAAACCAATTTTTAGGCATTTGTGTAGTTTAAATTTGTATTATATTCCGCATTGTTTAAATTTAAAGTTTGAACTACTGCCACATTCGTTGGATCAGTATTAGCTGCTTCAATCAAATTATATATGATCAAACGGTATTCTAAATTAGTATTATTAATATACCTTCTCCTTTTCCGACGTTGCTTTTTATGTGGCAGATGTGAAGATTTGTAACAGTTCTCTGAAATTATTTCCTTCTTTTACTATATTATTCAATTATACATACTAAACTTATGAAGATTTTTTTTCTCTACTTTTATTGATAAATCTTTAAAAATTCAATATAAATAATTGAATAATATTTTGAGAGAAGGGAAACATTTCGAAGAACTGTTTTAAATTTTCGCGGGCAGAGTTACGAGTTGAGAGTGGGGAATGTTTCATGGAGTCCAACTAGAGATGGCTCTGTTGTCGCAGCAGATTCCTGGGCAAAAGAATACCTGGAACCTGGAAGTCGTACTACCGTGACTATGACTCGCTTGTAGGTTAGAGCCTACAAGGCGAGATTTGCCACCCTCGTCGAAAAACTTATGGATCGTTAGATTGATTAGGAGCATTATTGATTTCTATCTGAAAAATTTGTTTGGCTTGTGAGCTAGGGCCTACCAAGTGTTAGTTGATCAATGATTCTAGCCTTGAATTGGTTTGAGAGGTAACTTACGTCTGTGAGCTGTCATCGATTTGGATGACGAGTTTCCTGAATCACAAATACTGCTGCTAGAGCTGGAACTTCTTCTTTTTAATATTTTCCATTGTTTGATAAAAACGAAGTGGCTTTATCGGCACGAAATGAAACAATGACAAATGACATAACACACCAACGCGAGGAGTATCAGGATGCACGCTGTTTTCTCATCGGATACTTTTAAGCACATGGTGGAACTGACGGGGAGTAGACAGCACAGCACGTGCAGCAAAGATATTGACAGTGTTGGTTGTAGGGTAGTTCAAGGCGTCACGTCGAACAGGGCGCCAGAAAATGTGGGCGGGGGGAGGCAAAAAATCAAATGAATAAGTGAGGAGTAAACAAATAAAGTAGAGGAACGAGGGGTCGCATTTTTTTCTTTCGAACAGGGCGCTGATACTATTGGTGCCGGCACTGGGAGTAGACGTACTACATAGTAGATCACGAGAGAGATGCTCCAAATACAATGAACAAAAAAACCTGCCCGCTGAGTGTGAACATTCAAAATTGCGCGCTTTGCTTACAAGTTTGAGCACGTCTTTGGACCTCGCGCTTTGCGCCCGATAAGAAATGAATCTCACGCTACGCGCTCGGCTCTTTTCGATCCTCGCACTTCGTGCTCTGTTCTCTTCATCTTCTGAAGCGCATATAGAGTTGCAAATATTTCAAAACTGTTGGAAATCTCTACTTTTTAGAATATAAATAAATTTGTTTTTGTTTTTTGATAAAGAAGAGTTTCAAATTGATTTACTTAAGGCTTTTCAAAACGGAACGTATAAGTTTTATTGGAAAAAAATTCGAAACAAAATTTGAAGACTGTTTCGTAGAAAATAAATTTGCCTATTATTATTTCTCCTTTTCTTCCATAGTTTGGCTGGAAAATGGCAATCTTTCATTCTGTCAAGAGCGTTATTATGATTAAAACAAAAATCATAAATGCATGACACGATTATTATGATTATAATTCCCAGTTTAACTCAGCGGGGAAAACGGGAAACTCTGGCGCTGATCACCTTTCCTCCAACTATCTTGTTTGAATTTAAATGGAATGT
>WSXT02207771.1:5445-18055 GCA_011762715.2 Neuroterus valhalla
GCTGACGACAGCCGAACGAAAAGTTACACACGAAGCGTCGATCCCGCGAACTGCGGCATTTGATTAGAATATTTTGAAAATTACAATCTTCGAGCGAAATGAGCCCAGTTGTGTTTTTTCAACTGTCAGGTACTCTGTTCTCGAATTTAGAACTAAAGAATTTTTAAACAACTTTATAACAAAATCGTTGGAGTCGAGTTTTTGAAAAAAATAATTAAATTCCCATTCAAATGAAAATGTTTAGTCAATGAGAAGACATATTGTATCCAATTTTTTGTAACTCACGTAGATAAGAAATGCTCAACAGGAGAGATGAATTTTTGACCAAAAAAGAAAATTTGTCTACCAAACCGTTGAATTCCTAACACAAAATATGAGTTTTCAAAGGAGAAAAATCATTTTCATTAAAGAAGTATTTTTCCATCAGAATAGAACACTTCCTATCAAAATGATGGGATCTCAAACCAACAAATATTTTTTAGTCAAGCATAAAATATAAATCACCTAAGTTTTCGAATTTTAAAGCCAAAGAGACAAATTTTAAACACAACAATCGAATTTTAAACAGAAAATTAAAGGATTTCTCAACGAATTTGTTGAATTTTCAATTTGAAAATATAAAATTTATTCGGAAAAGGAAACGCTTTTTCAAGAAACGTTGGGATTCATAATCCAAAATTATTGTTTTCAACAAAGAATCTGATTTCCCTAAAAAATTTTGAATTCTCGACAGAAAAATAATTTTGGTACAAACCGTCTGATTCCGACTCGAAAATGTACATTCTCAACATCGAGAGTAATTTTCAAACCAAATAACTAAATTCTTAACCATGATAGTTGGATCCTTGATGAAATATTTGTTTTTTAATCAAAAAAGTGGAATTTTCATACAAAAATAATCATGGTCGAAAAGGAAACAAATTGTTCTTAAATGTTCAAAGATTCAACCGAAAAATATTGATGTACTACTAGGTAGTTGCAATTTCAACTTCAATAGAGGGAATTAATATCACAAGATGTGATAGTATAAATGCAAATTCTCGAAGTTGAAAGATTTTTTCTCAAGAACAATTGTCGGAATCCCAAGCCATTAAGACATTTCCGTAAAAAAACAATCAAATTTTCCACTAGAAATGATATGATTCTCCAACGAAATTGCCTAATTTCTAACTGAAGAAGGTGAACTTTCTAGAAGTTTTAAACAGAACATTGGAATTCCTAACCCCAAAATACTGATTTTCAACTAAAAAGGATAATTTCCAATAAAAATTCTAAATTCCTAATCGGTCAGATGAATAACACACAAGCAATTGAATTTCAATTCAAAATTATAAATTTTCAACGTGGCTCCTTTTCAGATCAAATTTTTGAATTCTTGGACCAAAGAGTTCAATTTCTACTGAACAGAGAATTTATATTCAATAAGAAAAAAAGGTACTCAAATTTTCAAATATTTGACCAAAGTATATCAATTATTACCCAGAACTCGAGTCGTTTAATATTTTCGAAAAAACGAAGAATTCTCTATAAAAACTGTTGAATTCCTCACTGGAAAATATATAATATATAATAAATAATTTAATTCAATTTTCAGCATAAAGATAGATTTCTCAACAAGATAGGATATAACATAAACATGAAATAAACATTTTCAACTAAAAAATATTGATCCTCAACATAAAGGCGAATTTTCCACCAACTTTTTTACTCCTGACAAGGAGATGAATAAGCTAACAACCAGTTCAATTTCAACTCAGAAATATAGATTCTGAACATTCAAGCCAAATAGTTAAATTTCTGACCATAGTGATTAGATTTTTAACAACAGAGTTAAATTTCTAATAAACAAGTCAAATTTTGTTTTGAAACTTTCTTATCAAAAACTAATTATAATATGCCTAAATTTTCGAATTTTTCACCAGGAACATGAATTATCTACAAAACATTCAACATTTTTAACCGAAAATGCAAATTTCCAATAAAAAAAAGGATACATTTTTTAAAAAATTGTTTAGTTTCGGACCAAGAACAATCGGATCTCCATGGAAGTAGAAAAACATCCATGACAGATAGGAAAATTTTCGACATTGCAAAACTTTCAACTCAGGGATTTTCTTTCTCAACAAAAAAACTAACTTTTTCAACTTGTTGATTAAAATTATTTATAACAATGACAAATAATGTTTCACGGAACTCTTATTCTTATGTGTAATATTCTTGTTCTTCAGATGAAAATTAGTTGTTCCACAGAAAAGAAAATTTTTCCAAGTATAGATATGACAAATAAGTGAATTTCTTTATGTAAATTGTTTAAATTATTTAACTGTGATGGTTATTTGGAGCTTGTTCACAATTAAAAACTGATTCTTCACATTGTTACAACAAAATATATGTATGTAATACATTCGAAATCCGAAAATTCAACAGTTAGCAGTTACATCAAATAATTCGTTTATATTAATTAACAAAATACAGGATATTTATCTAAAAGTTACATTTTTATTCAAAAAAATTAACTTTAATAATTCTACACCTTCGTGAAGAAATATCGATGAATCGGGCTAAGTAAATATCGCAAATATAATCAACTGTGAATTTTGAATTGAATAACAAATTATTAAGTAACAAATTCAAAAAACGTGCACCTCTTCGTTGAAGTACGATTCTTCATGAGTATTAGCAAAAAACTCTGATCCGTTGAAAATTGAGGTGTCGGCTGATTTTTGTCCCAAAAAAATGCTTTTTTCCCACTCTGCGCTGTTCGAGGCAGCAATTGTTACGCAGCCCTCGCGACAAAAACTTTATTTTGATACAGGCAGAGTGAGAATTACCAATTTTTTCTCTTCTGAGAACGGGATAGTGTCCATACTTCATTGCATTCAATTTTTACTATGATCGAAGGCCTAGAAGTTATAAACAATCGAATTTTTTCAAATGATTGTTTATGAAAAATTAATAATTTTACAAATTTAATTTAGAAAAAATTCTTGTTAGGAAGAGAGAACGCTTCACAACTGTCTTAAAAATTTCATTCGATTATTGCAAACGAGTCGTAAGTTATTAATTTTTCTATTAAAAGTTGCAAAAATCATTATTAATAAAATGAATGAAAACAGCGCGGTTTTTTTTAAAACGGTTCAAAGTGTTATATTGCAATGCTATTAGGCATAGATATATTCCTGGAAATTAAAAAATATAATCCAAGAATCCAAAAGAAGAAATTTGGATAAAAGCCCACAAGTGTCTTCAGTGGGATCTCAGAGGAAGCGAGAGGTGCTGGGTTCCTCATGAGTGTTGACCTTCTGAACACCTTGGAAAGGGTGTTGAGTGGGAACGACACGTTGGTCGATATTCCAAATTTTATCGTATTGTTTTTTGAAAATAATGAATTTTGAAAAAAGGAGAAAGAGAGAAAAATGGAAGATGTGCGTGGTGTGCGTGCAGTGTACCTACATACGTCAACGCGCCGCACGCTTGTACACTCCTGAAAGTCCACGAGGTTTTCATACAGGTTGCATTCTCATTCATTTTTATATTTCTTGATTTAATCTTCTTTTTTTAATCTTTGATAGAGAAATTTGGCTATGATTGTTCATATTTGTTCGTTGGATTCTTGGTTTTTATTTTTGATTCCCAGGAATTCCGGACATAAACATGGCAATTATCAACGTTACATAGAAGTTCGAATTTGTTCCCTGGAACGGTTCTGACTGAAATTCACTAGATAAGTTTTTCCAGTAAGTACCTGACCACTGCCCTTGTTCAAATAGGGGCAAATGAGGCGATTTCTACATGAGACATGATTTCCATAACGATACGAATGCAAGACACGTGTATCAGGAAAACAACTCTATTCGACTATAGAAAGAAAAAAAAAACCTAGTTTGATCATGCTGCCTCTGGCATCACATATTACCCCCTATGGAGAGGAAGTGATAATGAAACCCATTCATTTTGATCAGGTTTTAATGAATAAACTAGATAAGAATCACACAAACATAACTACTGCTTTTCTCAAATTTCCTCTTTTTTCTTGATATCAAAAGTATACAAGCAGTTGGGAAAATGGTTCTGAGGACTCCTAATCGTGCAGTAACTGCGCACTAGTCAGAAAAATTTTTTTTCGAATTTTTATGCAAAACACACGGAAATTTGTTCGAATCCACAAAAAAATTAACGCATTTTTTGTTTGAAAAAGAAAAAAATTATTTAGAGGTGGCGCAAGCCCCATGAAGTTTAACACGTATTTACCATAAGAAAAAAGACGTTTTTTAAAATTTTTTTCAGAATTTCAAATATTAGATGAATCGAGTTTGAAATGCACCATTTCTATTCACAAATAGTCGCAGAACGCGAATGAAATATTACTTTTCGAATATCACCCCCATAAGTCTGTTTTATAGGGTCCCGAAAAACCCCTATAGGTAAAAAAATGAGTTTTTTGAATTTTTGGCGCTAATAATTGTTTAAACAATTTGTAATTAATTATAACAATATTTTCTCAGAATAATGGTAGAAAGTTGCGGTTTTTTCTGAAATTTTCAACTTTTTGTTCTTTTTTCACACAAATTAAGTAATTATCCAATTTATTTAGCAAAAATAGTTGTGAAACAAATTTCAAATGTTTATAGCTATCTTCTTCTAGATTATTACTACATAGTTGCGATTTTTTCCTGAAATTTTCAACTTTTCATCATTCTTCAATTAGAGTAAAGAAATAATTATTTCATGGTAAAAAAGTGATTGTTTAAACATTTTATTATCATTGCTAATAATATTTTCTTTGCCTGATCATAGAAACTTGCAGTTTCTTCTAAAAAAATTTACCTTTTTGCCCACTTTTTGCTCGAAGTAAGTTGATATCTATTTTAATTTAACAAAAAAATTTGTTTTAACAAATTACTATTGTTTATCGCTTTCTTTTCTTAGAGTAGTGTCAAAGAGTTGCGTTTTTTTCTTAACTCTTAAGCTTTCTGTCCACTTTTCACTTAAGGAGGTATTAATTAATGCAAGTTAACGAACATGCTTATCTGAACAATTTTATATTGTTTATATTGTTTATATTCATTTTCTCTAAGGATAAGTGCTAGAAAGTTGTGGTTTTTCTAAAATTTTCAACTTTGCACTGGATGAAATTTGAATGAAATTCCATTAGATTGAATTGGATTGAATTGATTTAAATGTTGATTAAATTACATTTTTTTTTATTTGGAATAAATTTTTCTTTTGAAACATTGACCATTATATTTTTTATTAGGATTTATATTCTGGGATCGCAAATTCAACTCTTTGGTTGAAAGTTGATTTACTTCCTTAAAAATTCAATCTTTGTTTTGAATGTCCATAATTTCAGTAGAAAATTCGAAATTCAATTTTTACTGAATGAATTCAGCTGTTTTGTTTTAATTAATTTTTTTTAACAATGGGAAGCGAACAAAAATAATTTACTTCAAACAATACAATACTATTTAAAATATGATTCTCTCTAATGTTTATTCATTATTTGTTCACAACTAAAAAGGCAAAGCAAAGTTACACATTTCAGAAAAAGCCACAACTTTTTAGTACTCGTCCAAGAGGAGATACCTGTAAACAATAAGGAATTTATTCAAACAATTATTTTTGTTAGACTGAATTAAATATTAACTTACTTCAAGAGAAAAGTGTGCAAAAGATTTAAAATTTGATAAAAAATTGCAAGTTTTTATTATCAGGCAAAGAAAATATTATTAGCAATGATAATTAATGGTTCCAAAAGATAGTTTTTTACCATGAATTAATTATTGCTTTAATATAACTAAATAAAATAAAATAATTACGCACTTTGAGTGAAAAGTGGACAGAAAGTTGGAAATTACAGAAAAACCGCAACTTTGTAGCATTATTCAAAGAGAACATTGTTATAATTGATAACAAATTGTTTTAACAATTATTTTTTTTAACTTTATTTGGTTGAGACCTCGCATCAACGGGAACATTGAAAAAGAATTAGAAGATTCAGAAAGAGTCTGAATCTGAGTCTAACTTTAAAGAGAAATGGTGAATTTCGAACTCGATCTAATATTGACCTAATATTGAGAATTCTGAATAAAATTTACAAAGACGTCTTTTTTCTTATGAAAAATACGTGTTTAACTTCATGGGGCTTGCGCTACCTCTAAATATTTTTTTTTCAAGAAAAAAGATGCGTTTATTTAAAAAAAAAAGATGCGTTTATTTTTTTGTGGATTCGAACAAATTCCCGGGTGTTTTGCATAAAAATTCGAAAAAAAAATTTCTAATGCCTTTTTGGACCACCCTACCGCACACATTATTGACCTTGAAAATACATATGTGACGCTCCTCGAAGAAAGAGCCCGAACGTTATCCAGACGACTGGATCGACGGACCGCACCGAAGCTCAGTTGGGAGAGCAGTCGTCTGGATAACGGAAGGTCGTGCGTTTGGATCCCAGCCAAACAAGGAAGGCGGTCCTTTTTTCACAGGAAGTTGTTTTCCGCGAGGCGCACCAACCCCGAACGGTGTTTCGCGGACCGCTGGTCCCTCACGGTTTTTATCAAGAAACAGCATACATTTTATAACCATGAAATAGATCTATTTTTTTCGAATCATGGTATATTTCCCTCACCTCTAGTAAGGGAAAAGAACTACTGAACTGTACTTAAGAAAATTATCATGATTCGTTTTATAGGAGAATTTTGTTTCCTCTATATATTTTTATTGCAAATCCAAGTATTGAGATGACAGCCGATCAGGCGCTTCTGTGACGTTTAACGTGAGCACTTATTTGCTCGTCTGCTCAAGATTGCGATTATAATATTTTCAGAAGAAAGGAAACGCAAATGGGTGATTACTCTGAGAAATTTCTTCAACATTCATTTGTTAATATTGTACCGACAGTCGATAGATCATCTTTCTTCACTACCAACTATTTGATTTGAAATTAATTATCAAAGTTTGAACGAGAGGATAGGAAGAAATAGGAAAGAGATCAGCGACAAGAGAAACATCACAGCTCTCAAGATTTTGTTGGAGTGGGAGGACAGCGCGGCACTGCTTCACCGCGACCGTAAGGCGGACCGACCCCGAACGTTATTTTGCGAACCGCTGGACCCTCGCTATTCCTATAGAAAAACAACATATATTTCATTATTATTTGATAAATTATCAATTTATAAATAAAAAGTATGGTGCTCAGGAACAGGGAAATTGCGGCGAACGACAGGAAGACAAATCAAACGGGCGGCATGAAGCAAACATGGACACAGCCTAAAAATCGAAGAACAATTCCAATTTCTCACACTAAATTTAGACAAAATATGAACAATAAAATTCTACTAGTTGGAATAATGTAAGTAATAAATAAGGCCAAGGAACAAACTTTATCTTTTACGATTTTGTGTATAATTTGTAACATTATGGCGTAGTTTTACCAAAAAATATTCAGATCCCCAAAAATAACGAATCTCTCGCATACGCTTGAAAGCTTTCCGCTTTTTTGTCTTCTAATAGCTTTGTTCATTAATTATAAAAAAACCTATTCTCTGTTAGGAATTAAAATATTTTCTCAAATGTCGAACTGCTATGTTGAACTATTGCATTGAAATTAATCTTTTTTCGTTGTGCATTTATCTGTTTGGTTGAAAATTCATGTGTTTCTGATGGTAAATAAAGTTTTTTGTAGATGTAATCTTTTTGGTTATAGAATTATGCTTCCCATATGAAATTGCACTTGCTTGATTGAAAATCATTTTGTTCTAGCAGTAGCTTAAACTTATTAGTCGAAAATTTGTCTTTAAGGCTTGTTCATTGAACAATTCATCATAAAATTGAATTATATTGTCAAAAATCTAGTTTCTTTTTGAGAGAACATACTGCCGAATCAGAAATGTAACTTTGTTCTCTGGGCGATTCGTATTTTTCGTTTTGAAACTTGAATATTTTGTTAAATGTGAAGTTAATTGTTGAAAATCCGTTTTCCTGGTGGAAAGAAAAATCTTCTTGTTACATAATTAATTTTTTTAAATTTTAAATTGTTCTACTTGGTTGAGAATTGAATTCGTTCGTTAAAATTCTTCTTTTTGGAATTTACCTTTGCTGTTAAAACTTTATCTTTCATCTAGTAAAAAATGGAATTGTTATCTAAAAATTTGGCTCTTCCACGTCTGGTAAGAAATTTATAGTTTATAAAAAGAAAATTTTACTGTTTGGCCAAAAATGCATGTTTTCCTTTAGAAATTAGTATTTTTTTCACAAATGGATTTTTTTAATTGATAGCGTCTTTTTTTTGGTTGACGGAACTCTTTTGTTGAATTTGTCTAAATGGGAAATGCATTTGTTTTTATGGGAATAACTATTTGGAACTAAAAATGTAAAAATTTCATGTTTGCTCTAAAACCTATCATTTTTTGTCAGAAATTCGTCTGTTCCGAATCGAAATTAACTTAATTTGTGAAAAGTAATTTATTCCGGTTCGAAAACTTACTCAATTTTATTTATGGATAGAAAGTAAATCCTCTTTGTTGAAAATTCATTCATTTCTCAAGGATTGAAATTTCTGGGTGAAAATTTGTCTTTCTCTTGTTGATTTTCATTAGTTTGATTTTTCTTTCATTATTTTGAAGAAATTATCATTTTATTCATTTTCTGTTGGATTTTAAGAAGATACAATCAACTTTACCAAATTTGAAAGAAAGAACTGGATGTCTTCATTGAAACATAAGGAGTAAAGGCATGGAAAAATTTTAATTTTTTTAGCAATTCCATGAAATTATTTTAAGCATATTACTTTATTCGAATTCACATTTCTAGTTGTTAACGACCTTATGGTCTAAATTTTATGATTCTGAATCGATATCCTGCCAATAATATATGAGAAGGGTTTTTATATTAATTTTTCTCGAAAATCCACAATGGGACTTTGTTTTATTCAAGTAATTATCAGGTGGCATATCTCAAAACCTAAATCTGATCAAGTTTGGAGGCGCTTAAATATTCAAGAGATGTAATCCAAAAACCGCTGAAAGTTGAAGATATCCCACTGGGAAGCGATTTCAGTTCAAAACATAAATTGAAACTACTCTAACTTTCATATCAAGATTCAAAGGCTCAGGTATAGCTAATTAAAATTATCTTTGTTGGATAAATCTGGTTTATTTTGTCGAGAATGTTTTAATTATGAATTTACGGATTGATTCTTTCCATAAAACATAAAAATAAATTCAGGACACTAATTTTTATCCACATTTGGAAATTTGTGGAATTGTGAAGTTTTTTCAAATCATACAAAAATTTCTCAGGAATTTCTTAGGAATAATCGAAAAATATAAGAATTTATATACTGTACAATTCAAAAATTAACTTTTGGTATTATTTCGCTTTTCGGGAGACAGGAATTATTTTCGATTGATTTTTTATAAAACTTGCCAAGACGAGTTTTCTTGGTTCCTCCCAAAAAATATGTAATTTCATCAGAAAAATTAAATTTTCGAACCAAGAAGACAATTTTCTAAACTGAAATGTCTGAAAATCAACGAAACTGTTGAATTTTGTACCAAAAAAACGAAATATTAAAACAAAAATATGGATTTCTCAAAATTCAGTAGATTTGGGTAAAAAACTTCAATTATAAATTCAATAAAAATATAAATACAGTAGATTTTCCAAAAAAAACTGCTGAACTTCCCATAAAAATGTTGAATTTTGAACCCTTAAAGGCGAACCTTCCAGCAGGTCACTTTATTTTTCGGGCCAGGAAAAAA
The DNA here is from genome assembly GCA_011762715.2 of Neuroterus valhalla. NCBI lineage: Eukaryota > Metazoa > Arthropoda > Insecta > Hymenoptera > Cynipidae > Neuroterus > Neuroterus valhalla. The sequence continues at coordinate 15,207 of WSXT02207771.1, forward strand.
AATTTTTTAAACAGATAGTAAAGATGTTATTTTTCCAACAAATGAAAATTGAAAAACGTCTTGCCCAAAGATACGTAATTTATGAAAACAGTTGAGTTTGCAAGGGGAGGGGACAATTTTAAAAACCGAATAGGTAAATTTCTAACCCGAAATGACGAATAGTAAACTAGTGCAACTATTATTCAAACAATTTTCAGAATAATTCAGTTAGTGTACAGAAATCAAGTTTCTAAATTAGATTATTAGATTATCTCTGTATATTCAATATGAACTTTCAAGTATTGAGTATTAGAATTATCTTACACATTATTGAAAAGTATTAAATATCACAGAAATAGCTGCCAATTTTTTAATGAAATGTTCGACATCGTTTATTAAATGATATGTATGTAAAATTCTTTCATTAATTTTATATCAATTATTATAAACGTTTCATCAGAAAATTTATATAATTTTGACGGGTTAACAACTTGTAAAGTATAGTGTGCACTTTTGTGGAACTATCCTGAAGTATCTTTGGGTACATTGAAGTACGTGAAATATTCTGAAAATCATTGAATTATCCCGAAGTATCTCAAAATATCCTGAAGTATCCTGATTTATCATGAAATATCTTGAAATATTTCGAAGTGTCTTGGAGTATGTGAAATATCCTGAAATATGGGAAGGATTTTCAGGCATGTGAATTAACTTGAATTACATTGAAAATTTTTCAAGTGCCTTGAAGTACCCTGAAGTGACCTGACATATCTTGAGATATCCTGCAGTATCTTGAAATATTTCGAGGTATGTAAAGTATCTTGCAACATGCCAAATATCCTGAAGTACTTCGAAATATCATGTATTATCTTGAAATATTCTGAAGTATCTTAAAATGTCATCAAATATCTTGAAATATCTCAAAGTATCACGATATATCATGGAGTGTCTTGAAATATTTGAAAATGTTCTGGAGTAAGTGGAATATCCTTAAGTATATGAAGTATTCTCAAGTATATGAATTATCTTAGATGACATTGAATAATTTTGAAGTGCCTTAAAATATCTTGAAGTGACCTGACATATCTTGAAATATCCTTAAGTATCTAGAAATATTTCGAGGTATGTAAAGTATCTTGCAGTATGTAAAATATACTAAAGTACTTCGAAATATCATGGACTATCTTGAAATATTCTGAAGTATCTTGAAATTTCATCAAGTATCTTGGAACATCTCGAAGTATCACGATATGTCATGGAGTATCTTGAAATATTTCGAAGTATTCTGGAGTAATTGGAATATCCTGAAGTAGAAGGAGTAGGTGTTTCCAAGCATGTGACTTATCTTGAATTACATAATAAAATCTTGAAGTGTTTTGAAATATCCTGAAGTGACCTGATATTTCCTAAAATATTCTGAAGTATCTTGGCATATCATGAAGTATGTTGAAATATCCTAAAGTATTTCGGAGCACATGGAATATACGGAAGCATGAGTGGGTTTCTATAGAATTTCAGTCATACCGAAATACATTAAAATATTCTAAAGAACCTTGAAATACCTTAGAATACCATGACGCAGCCTGTATCATGAATCCCGTAAAATACCCTGTGGAACCTTGGAATATCATGGAGTATCTTGAAATGTCATGAAGTATTAAAAAGTATTTTGAAGTATCATAAAGTATCTTCAAACATCCTAAAGAATGTAAAGTATTTTGAAGTATGAAATGTATTTGCAGGAATGTGAGATATTGTGAAAAACCTCGAAATATCATTAGATGTCTTGAAATACCATGAAGTATTCTAAAACATAAATTGTCGCGGAATGTCCTAATGTATCTCAAAGAACGCGAAATATCCAGGAGTGTGTATCTTGAAATTTGCTGGAGTTGTATTTGTGTTTTGAAATATCATCAAGTATTTGGAATATCCTCAAGTATGTGAAGTATATTGAAGTATGCAAAGTATCTTCAGGAATTTTTAATATCATGATACATTTAGGAATAATATGAGGTACCTTTAAATATCCCAATGTACATTGAAGTAAACGAAATATGCAGAAAAATGTTAAGTGATTTGAAGTTTGTAAACTTTTCTGAAGTACATTGAAGTATCCTGAGGCATCTTAAAATTAACTGAAGTTGTAGTTGTGTTCTGGAATATGATTAGGTATCTTGAAGTATGTAAAATATCCTGAAGTACTTCGAAACATCCTGAAGTATGTGAAGTATATTAAAGTATGCAAAGTATCTTCGGGAATGTGAAATATCGTGGAGACCTTCAAAATATCATGAAGTCTCTTGAAATATCATGAAGTATCTAGAAATATTATGAAGTATCTTTAGACGTCTTAATGTATATTGAAGTATGCGAATTTATCACAAGTATGTTAAGCAACTTGAAGTTTCTAAATTATTCTGAAGTACGTTGAAGTATCCTGAGGTATCTTTAAATTTGCTGGAAATGTAGTTGTGTTTCGAAATATCACTAGGTATTTGGAACATCCTCAAGTATGTGAAGTATATTGAAGTATGTAAAGTATCTCCAGGAACTTCACTTCAAATATCATGATGTATTTAGGATTAATATGAAGTATTTTTAAATGTACTAATGTATATTGAAGTGAACGAAATATGCAGAAATATGTTAAATAATTTGAAGTTTGTAAATTTTTCCGAAGTACATTGAAGTATCCTGAGGCATCTTGAAATCAACTGAAGTTGTAGTTGTGTTCTGGAATATGATTAAGTATCTTGAAGTATGTAAAATATCCTGAAGAACTTCGAAATTTCATGAAGTATCTTGAAATATCATGAAGTATCTAAAAATATTATGAAGTATCTTTAGATGTCCTAATGTATATTGAA
>WSXT02207781.1:0-18051 GCA_011762715.2 Neuroterus valhalla
ATAATAAATTTCTAGAAGGCTCTCGAACTTGGGAAATCCCCGATCCTATGCCTAAGGGATATTTCTTACCAACCGCTAATTTACCGACTGTTGGTAATGTACCGATAACTGTTTAACCGGGTGATTATCCCCAGAACTCGGGGAATCCCCGATCCTACGCCTAAGGGATCTATCTTACCGACCGCTAATTTACCGACTGTCGGTAATGTACCGATAACTGTTTTACCAGGTGTTTGTCTCCAGAACTCTCATAGCTTATCTACTGTGTTCTCCTTGAATGAACCTTTTTCGTTTGTTAAAAAATTGATTTTGTTTGCGAATTCATCTCTTTCATGTTAGGGGTTTTGGTTTTCAGCCTCATCTCTTAAAGTAAAAATTTTTTTTTTTTTTTTTAGTTGAAATTGAACTGTTCGGATGATAATTATGCTGTTCAGTTGGAAAATTAACCTGTTCTGTTGAAAATAATTTTTTGTTATCTAAAAATCATTTTCCCAACTGCAAATTTCATAATTCACTCTTCAATTGGAAGAAGGACTTTTTTGTGTACAACTGTTTGGTTAAAATTCAATTAATCTTGGTTAGGTATTCTACGGTTTTGTTGAATTCCGTCGGTTTTGGTTAAATTAAACTTTTTATGGCGAAAAGTTAGAATCTTTGTAAATTAATCAATCATGCTTTCAGTTTCAGATTTATCATCTTAAACTAAATTTCATCACTTCGATTGAAAATGTAACATTCTTCCAGAAATATATTTTTTTTCCATAGAAGAATAATCTCTGGCTCGAAAACTCATATTCTCAGATTCAATATAAATAGAAGACTAGAATTCATGCCTTCAAAATTCAAAAATCTGCTTTAAATTTTTGCCCTTCCTGATATAAAAATCCTTCCTCGGTTTAAAATTGAACTCTTGTTATAAACTCGTCTCTTCTGTTGAAGATTATGCTCTTCTAGTGTGAATGTACTCCTCCCTAGTTGGGAAAAAAGGTTGAGCTTTAATATATCATCATCCAGTTTAATGCATCATAAACCGAATGACGAGAGGAGCGCGTACAAAGCGCTTGCTAAATGATTAATTTTACGTATAAAAAATGTAATAATCCATAACAAGGAGTTTTAGTCAGTATACTTGGAAATTTAGATAGAAACACAATGGAACTGATATCAGATCTAGTGTTTCTTACAAGAATGGCATAATAAATAAATTTAATAGCAGTTGGCTTAACGGACGAGACGTGCTCGGCGCGTGGTGTAAGGTGGCGATGCGGGCGGAGCAAGGAATAAAGTTGCAGGTGGAGGAACAACCTTAAAGAGCAAGGTGCGCCTCTCAGGTCATAAATGATTTCAACGAATATAAAATTTCAGATATCAGGTAAAAAACAAAGAATTTTAATTCTTCTCTAAGGGTCAACATTATAATTCAACTTCGAAATTCTTGTTAATTTGAGAGAAAAACAGGAAGACGACTATAAAATTCGGACCACACAATGTTTCCGTACCAATCAGGATCCGCGGAAATATTTGAAAGTTGAACCAGTGAAGTGAAATTATTGTGAAATGTCCCTACGCCTCGATTTGATCAATATCAATATTTCGAGTCTAATCTTATTGTTAGGGTCAATGCAAATTACTGACAATAAAATATCTATCGGGAACCAATAACTGTTGCTGCGGATACTGGGAAGAAAATACTGAATAAATACTGCCAAGATCACAAGAACCATAGTCTTCTAAGGACTGAAATAGGATTGTTCATAACAAATTTGGAACAGAGCAATAGGGTTGTCTCAATTTGGTAATCCTCATGATTAAAGAATGCTAATACTCATGCTGCTGGTGTTGCTGATACTGCTGATGATCCTGCTGCTAATGCTGCCCCTCATGCTGCTACTGATGTTACCGAAACTCTTGCTGATCATCCTGCTGGCCGTCGTGCAGCAGTATCAACATTGCTTATGCTGCTGATGATGCTGCTGCTTATGCTTCTACCCAGAATGGTGTTGTGGCTGATGCGGAATCTGCTTTGGATGCTGTTGATGTTACGGAAACTACTGGTGATGCTGCAGATGCTGATGTTGAACCTTGTGAGAAGAAGTGGCAACTGAATACCGTTTACCGTCTAGACTCAAACAAGATTTTTTATTATCCTGGTATGCACCCATTGTCCCTCCACTTTACACCTCGTTTTCTTCCAGGGCCAAAAGAACCGTAGTTTCTGAGGACCAGAATATTACTGCTTAAGGTAGGTTTCTGGAAGGTTTTAGGCTAGCTTATACGGTAGTCTTTAGCTAGTATTCTATTCTTCGAGAGGATGCTGCTGCTGAAGCTGCTGAGCCTGCTAGTGTTGCTACTACTGCTGATGATGCTACTGCTAATGCTTCTAACCAGAATGGTGTTGTCGCTGATGCAGATTCTGCTTCGGATGCTGTCGATGTTATTTAAGCTGATGCAGATGCTGATGCTAAGACTTGTGAGGATACGTTTACGAACTAGATTCAAATAAGGCTTGGTATTTTTCTAGTATGTACTCACCATACGTCATATTCGACATCTGCTTCACTTCTTGGGTCAAAAGAACGGTAGTCTATTGAGCATCAGAATAATTCTATAGGAGATAGGTTTCGGACAGGTTTCATGCAGGCCCACATGTGAGTCTTCAGTTGGTCTTCCTTATCCTGAAGGGATGCTGCTGCTGATACTGCCGGTGCTGCTAATGTTGATGATGCTGCTGATCCTGCTGCTGTTGCTGATAAAACAAATACCGCTGATGATATTGCTAATACCACTGCATATTTTTTCTGGTCAATTCCTTCTAAAATGGAAGACGGAATTTGTTTTTGATAGTGATCTAGGTGCAACTCGTGACTAATGTAGGATGTAAGCATATATTTTCATGTACATGCAGAAGGGAGAACAAGTTACGTTTTTATCGATTGTCATGACGAATCGCGTCCTCCTTATTAGGAGTAGTCGTGGTAATAAAATTTCACTGAGGGAACTTCACTTCTACTTCAGGACTTCAGGCAGCTGTACAATTCTTCCTCTCAAGTCGTCTGACGATGTTTTGAAAGTAATTGAAGATAATATCACGGACCACGAATAAATAAATAAAGATGATCGCTGGGTAATTTCAGGATAGCCTGATGTCTCTACTGATTGGGATGTTGCTGAATATTTACGTTCACTTCCAGTACAGATTTGGTTCTCTACCTATGAAGACCGGTTGAGATATGTCAATCTGATTTTTTCTAGTACTGGACTTTTACTGAAAGTACATTATCTTTAAAACTTCATACAACTATGAAAATCTTCCCCTCGAGTTGTCTTTATGATGTGCCGAAACGGAAACAAGTTTTAACTGGAATGAAATGAAAATGTAATATGTCTTCCGATATGTAACGAAATTCAAATTTGAGAACTCTGAAGAAAAGTTTTCCGGGAGGACAATTTGATCCCTACACTGTAGTTTTGAAGAAAGACGAGAAGAATATAGACCAAAATAAGGTAAAATACAAGGAAAGGCTATGTCAAAAAACAGGGAATGATCAAGAAAAGGACTAAGAGAAAGGAATTAAAGTGTAGCAGGATGATCAAGAGTTAAATCAGGAAATAAATGAGGAGGTAGATGAGGAGGATATAAAGAAGAAGAAAATGAATAAGACATCGACGGGGGAACAAGATGATGATAATAAGTGGAATATTTGGAATATTGGTTTATACTCTCTCCGTTTTACGGGTTTGGAAGTTTTTACACGGCACACCTCCTGTCCTTTACATAATCTCTCCAGGGTGCGAGACGGGAATCGAACCCGCAACCAATCGAATTGGGTCCAAAGCTCATGCCATAGCCCCCACGATCAACAAACTAATAATAAGGAGCAAAGAAGGAGGGAGAGGAGAAGAAGGAGAAAGAGGAGTAGGAGAAGAGAGAGGAGGAGAAGGTAGAAGAAGAAGAGTAGGAGGAGGAGGAGGAGGAGGAGGAGGAGGAGGAGGAGGAGGAGGTATCTCAAGAACTCAAATTTCAAAATGTGTTTGGAACACAAACACATGCTATTCTTTTTTGTTGTAGTTGAACATTCAGCAACTTTGTTAAATATTTTTAGCTTCCGAATTGAATTACATTATGTTTGATTGGAAACAAAATATTGATTGATAGAAAAATTTTGTATTTCTGATTGATGCATCAACCAAACTGATATCAAACTATCATGATTGTGGTTGGAAATGTAACTTTTTTTCAATAGATTCGACTTTTTTGGTTAAAAATTGTTATTCCCAAATGAAAATTCGAATAACTCACGCATCGTTTGAGAGTTACACTTTTAGTTGAAATTTCAAACTTTTTTTCAGAATTAATATTTTTTCGGGGAAAATTTATTATCTCAGTTGAGCATTTCTATTTTCGGGTTGAGAATACAACTCTTTTGCAGAAAATTCGTCTTTTTAGTAATAAAATTTTTATTTTTGGATGGAGGTTTTTTGGTAGGAATATGAACTTCTTGGATTTTTAATCCAATTTTTTTGTGAAAAATTTATCATTCCTGTTAGAAAACTAATCATCTTGGTTGAAAGTTCAACTTTGTTAATGAAAAATTTATTTCTCTCGTTCAAAATTTTTCGAGAAGTTAATATTTTTTTCAAAAAATAAGCTCTTGTAGTTGATCAATGAACTAATTTGTTGGGAACTCATTTTTTGGATTGAGAATTCCATTTTCTGGACCAAATATCGTCTTTTTGTCCGCAAATGCATCTCTTCTTGGTAGAAATTTGCACCTTTATTAGCCGGAAATTCTAATTTTGTAATCAAAAATTTACTTATTTGATAAGAAATAGAATTATTTCGTTCGAAAGTCATTCTTTGGAATTATAAAATGAACTGTTGTAGTGGCACATTAACCTACTTCTTTGTAAAGTTTTTTTTTTGGAATAGATCCAATCATTTGGGATTTTGAATCAGAATCTTCTTTGGTAGAAAAAATTATTTCCTTATTTTCTGGTCGAAAATCAATATTCTATTTCAATTATTGTTTTTAACTGAAAATTTAAATAAATAATTTTTGGTGGGAAAGATATCTGTTTATGTTGAAATTTGAACCCTTTGTTGGAAATTCATATTTGAATGGAAAAAAATCATCTTTGTTGAACTTTCATATTTTCGGATAAAAATTCAAACTGTGTCATAGCAGATTCGTCTTCCCGGCTTGGAAACTTCATATTTTGGATCACTGTATGCATTTAAAGCAAATATGATGGAGATATTTTAAACAAATATCATTCAATTAGGGGATTTTTCCGCTTTCTAGCGAAAATGGTTTCTCACATTTACTCAATTCCTAAACGTTTTTTCCGTCCTCACTACCCTCTGCAAAAACCGCCCATCTGATGATGTTGTCTTTGCTATTTATCCATTGATTGCTCATCAGTCATTTCTCTTGAGTTTGGCAATATTCTAGATATTATTTACTGATGGAGCAGATTCCTCTAATATACTCCCGGTTTTGAGTCGCCACAAAAGAAAATGACGTCTAAGATACAATAGATCTTATCGAAATCTCATATAAGAATATTTTACCCAGTCAGGAAACATCTTACTGTTGATAATCTTTTTCCTCACGACGAACGGTCTTCAAGAAAAAAAAACTGATGCCACGTTTTCTCGAAAACTGCTGTTGTTACTCTGGTAACCAAACAGTTGATTCTGTTATCAATTACTTTTTCAGGATTCTGGGTTTGTAACATTCGGAAAAAAATCGTCACCTAAATAATTGTAATTTGCAGAATCTGATAGCCCTAAATGAATAGAATACTTTTACCAGCAGCCAATTATAGGCCGGGTCGAGAAGATTGCCAGTATTGCAATGCCTTTTTTTCTTCTTTTTTTTTAGTCGTCGCCATCTCGCCTCTGAAACCCCACCCACAAGCGGAAAGTCCAATTAGAGTGGACTACCCGTCCGAGATAATTGGCAAACACTGGTTTGAGGACGTAACTCAATCGGTAGCCTCTGCACACCTATAAAAAATAAAAATCACTGACGGGTTCTGTTCACAACTGAAAACTAATCACGCACGCAACACAAGCATAATCAGGCCCTGTTTAGCTGTGCCGGACAAGAGTTTTTGGGAAAATAAAAATTTGATCGAGAATTCTCAAAAAATTCCTTCATGTAAAAAATAGAAACACAAGAAGATGTGCTGAATTCTGCTAGATTTGGTTGCTCTATCGGGCTGCAGAATATTTTTTCTTCTCGAATCGAAATTCGAGCCCGAATCAGCCGAGAACATTTCATGTGCACTTTTCTTTCATATGCACACGGGGAAAAATTGATATTTATCCTGAACATCTAGATTGTCCGATCGATTATATTTGAGGTTTGACCATGCCGCTAGGTGATGGCCAAAACAACTTTATCGCTGATAATCAAAACGGCTTTCTCATAGAATCAATTCTACTGTCTCTTATAATTAGAATAATTATCTCTCGTAACTAAAGCGATCACCTCAGATAGTCAAATTTGGTAAGCTGTTGCCTGCATTGCAGCTCTTCCTGAGCACTAGTAGCTGATCTTGATGATGCTATTATGGTACATGCAAAAGAAAGGAAGAAAGAAAGAAAGAAAGAAAGTTTGGAGGTCACGACATGAAATAATAGTTAGAGTAATTTATGAAACCATTGCAAATGATCAATAAAATTTGATAGCTGCATAAAACTTTAACTTTTATTATCCTCTTCCCTACCTCAGAACTGTCAGTCTTATGAGGCTTCTTGAGAATTCTACTTTAGGTGAAATAGATACTAATATTTCCGTTCAAAATCACAGCAAAAAAATTAACTGTACAAGACACTTCGCAAATTACAAGTCATTCTATAATTTAAAAACTTAATTCTAGTAATAACTAAAGTCGCCAAATTTTTTTTCTCGAGCACGTCCTTCGTGAAAAATGGCGGAGAATCGCAGTCGGTGTGGTGCTGAGGGACAACGCTTCCACCAACTTGCATGTACAACACGCAAATGAAAGATGGTTGACTTGACTATTTCAGAGTATCAATTTGGTTTTCCCATATAGTGAGCTTCTCACTCTTGAATGATCAAAATTAGTGGAATCAAGATATTCAGCACAACCAACATAGAGTGTCGATTTGTTCATCCATGAAAGTAGGTCTGGTTCTCAGCGGATGGTTCAGATCGACATAGAAGAAGAGTCTTTCTGACTTATGAGGAGAAATTAGAGATCGTATATGATGAATTTCAGAAGGTCGAATGCATATTTCGGCACTGAAAGTTTGACACTCCATTTTTTCCTTGTATCTTTTAGGCTTTGCTTCTTTTGGGAGGGTACACATATATTCTGAACGAGGCGACCTTACTGCGAAAAACGGACCCCCCCGTCCGCGTCACGAAAAATGCGACCAAAAATGTCTATATCATGGAACCAACGCAGCTATCTCGACTCCCCTACCTCTCTTTCTCACTCTTGCCCTTTCTGAAGGCCGTTGTAGTATATGTACAGTAGACTCTGCGACAGTTCACGCTGCAACTCTTCCCGTTCTCACATTTCTCCCCCTTTCGCCACCCCCACTCTTGCTAGAGACACAGCGCGCGAATAAAGGCATTTAGAATGAATAGTTCTGATAGGGAATGAAATAACAATCAAATTTATGATTTTCTTTTATCGCGGAAGAGTAAAGCTTCTGTCAGCGGTTCCGCGACCGCTTTACTTCTTCGATGAATATCGACTTCTTCTTCTTGTATCTCTTTCTCTATTTGATGCCTTCTATTGACCTTCTTCTGACGCTCCAACTACAACATGTTCTACAGTCTTGCCCCCAAATGAAAGAATGAAAGTAACCATTTTGTTGCCAATCAACAGAAAAAATTATAAATAAATAACATCCACGTTTTAAATATCACGTTTATTATTTGCGAATATATCATGGACATATTGTTATAATATTTCGATCTTATCGCTGATACTTTATAGCTTAAAATCAGATTTATTGTTCTAACAGTTATTCAAAAAAAGACTCATCTGACTGCGTTTAACAAACACAAACTTAACAGTCCGAAAGAAGCTGTACTTGAGAGCAAGTTTTCTGCAGTTTTTTCTCCCCTCGCCAAATATCCACGCAAATGCACGTGATCTCAACGAATTCGGATGCAGGTGCGGGTTATCACTGGGTATCAGAACGGTTTATGAAGTAATTCCAAGCTCTCTTTGGCAAAGTTAAAATTTTTACAAGCTCTTACCCGTAGGAATCTTTTGGCGACGATTTGATGTGTCAATCGCCTCTGTTTTTGCAGAGGTTTCGAAGAAAAGATACACTAGATTAGGATTATAAATACCTTACTGCAATGGGACTGTTGGTTGAGGCTTCATACATTGTTGTTATGAAATCAATTATATGATAAAAATGTACTCCTTCCGTAAAAAATTTAACAATTTTGTTGAAAAATCAACGGGGAAAAGGTTATAAGAAGGATGGGGTGAAACGGGGCCGGAATGTTATCCCTGATATTTTATTTTTATAATTCGCTTCAATTCCAAACACTGCAGGACCAATCATAAATTATTTAGCTAAGAGAATGAATACCTGCATCACTTGAGAAAATCCAAAATTCTATCATCGTATAAAAAAATCTTCATAACAACGCCGTGATATTCATCATTTAAATATTCATCATTTATATTTATTGAGTTTAATTGCAGTCACTATGATGTCCAAAGAGTGAATCCCCAGTAACAAATATTCGTAATGAGTCCATTTTCATCTAACACAGAAAACATATTTTGAAGCTACGAAGAAGGGCTTCGTGTGGAAAACTTGTATAGCAGAACAGTATCAGGGCTGGAAAGAGTCTGACTTAACATGGACGGTCTAGTCTGAAAGGTCTGATCTGGCTCAGGATAGGCGCTGCTCAGCTATGCATAAGAACATTAAAAGTTCTAAGTCAGACTGAAAGGTGTAGTTGGGCTTAGGACTGGCGTTCAACAGCTTTCACAGAACAGAAAAAGTACCAATTTCAATCGGGACATATTTAAAAAACGTTACAAGGACCTAAGCTGATAAAACATTACAAATTCATACAGTTGGAAGAACTTGTTTTTTCACCTTGAAAGTCATTAGCTAATAACCAGTGGCTGACCAGCAAATTGCTTTGGGCAGACCAGATAGTCTGGCCAGAAGGCAGTCGAAAAAAACGTTACATATTTTGTCAGACCCAGAATAGCTCGTCTGATTAACGTCGAAACAGCAAACCAGACGATCTAGTGTAGGCCAGGCCAGTACCAGAAGACTTTTCTACACGAAGTCTTGAACTTGAAGACTGTAGTTCCAAAAACCCTCAATGAGGGTTAGCATCAAAGGGGAAGTTTAACAGCATCATGATGAGGTCCCAAGTTTGAACACGATAGGTATGGAACTACAAGTTTGGAGTTGGTTCTTGAATTGGACTCCAATTTTGAAGATTCAATAGAGTCAGAAGAGCGTCCAATGTTTTATACTCTTGGAGTTGCCTGTTTAAAGTAGAGGCTGTGAGTTTAAATAACGTCCAAGTAGTTTCTAATGAGTAGCTTGCAGGTTCAAGAAGGTTCTTGTGTTGTAAGATTGTAGCTCTTGATTCAGAACATTTAAAGAACAGTTTATTGATTTAATGGATCCAAAGGAGGGTCTCGTGTTTCATTTTTCAGAAGTTGAATGTTTAAATTGAGGGCTATACGTTCGAATAGCGTCAGAATAGGTTCGAATAGGAAGCTTCTTAAGGTTCAAAATAGTGCCTGCAGATTAAGAAGAGCCAAAAAAAAATATCATGCTACATGTTTTAGGAGTCGAAAGTTAAGAGAAAGAGCTGATGATTCGATAGAGTCAAATAAGGTTTCAATGAGGAGCCGCACGCTCAAAAAAGGTTCTCCAATTGCGCAATTGTAGCTTCTGATTTCAAAGACCCTAAGTACGGTCTGTGGATTGAATGAAGTCAAAATAAGGTCTAATATTTCATAATCTAGGAGTTATAAGCTCAAAGTAGGAGCTGCAGGTTCAAATAGCGTCAAAGTAGTTCCTAATCAAGAGCTGCAGGTTTGAATTGGTGCTTCCAATTCCGAAGATGGAAAGTGCGGCTTGTAGATTGAATCGGATTAAAAGAGAGTCCAAGGTTTTATATACTTTAAAGTCAAAAATTCTTAGTGGAAGACTGTAGCTTCTACTTCCAAAACTCCTGAATTGAAGTTTTGGAAGTAGAAGCTATTCTTTTATTATCATATTTCATTCTCTGGGAGTTATATATTCAAATAAGGTTTTGGGTTCTGTATAAAAAAGTTGATACCTTTTTAAGTAGTCAAGGGCTTTAAGACCATTTAGCAATTTGTACAGAAAAATAAGATTCCCAATAAGGTTGGTCCCAAGTCAAATCCTTCAGGAACCCCTAATGATGAAATAAAGTAAACTGCATTTAAAACGTCTTATTCAAACATAATGGGACTCACCCACCAGCCTCCTTTCCAAACAATCGTAGAGACTTTAATCAACGCCGTAGGATTTGAATTTGGTAGCAAACCAGTAGAAAGACGAAAGAGAAACTATTGTCCAATCTCAGAGCCAGTGGATGGATCGTAAATATACAGACAAGCAGCGGGTGACGCAACTCTATCCTTTCACATGTGAAATGGGCTGCTCTAGATTTAAGAAAGATCAGCTGCAAGAGAGGTCACAGGATAATAATACATCTATGCACCTTCTACTGCTGACCCTCTCCAGATTGCAGTTAACCATTTCCATTTTTTCCTTTTTTTACCTCATTCCTTCAGTCTTGAGACTCTTGACTTCCTTGCAGTAACAAAAGTACAATAACAAGAAAATCAGTAACAGAGAGCAATAGTAATATTCACCTTCTATTTCGGTCAGTACTCAAGTATACAGTTCCAGAACATTGCATTCATATTGCGAACAATCGCACGCATTAAAGTCACTTGAAAACTTGTTTGATTTATTATCAGATTGAGTATATTCAAAGGCATATACGAATAAGTGTTTTACCTAATAGCTGTGCAAACTCTCATCTGATGAAGAGAAATCGAAAAATCAACCTGAATCGAAATTTTGGGCTTGATTTGGTCGTCTAGTTGCAGAGCTTAGGTAGGGTTGGAGAGGTCCAGAGGAGGCTCTAATTGGTCTTGCTCATTTCCATCTTCAGCATTTGTAGGACCAAATAAGGGCCAATTCCCTGAGTTAGCTTGGAATTCTAATCACGTATACTAGCACCTATCGCGAGCAAGTTTTAAGAGTATTTGTTTCATGTGCATTTCCACAGGAGGTGCTAGTATCTTCTATTAGAATTTGATTTCCGTATTATTGACCAGGGATCCATATGCGTCCTTAAACATAGTTATAGCATCCATGTGCCTTGTATACATTGACCTAGGATCTTACTGACAATTTCAAGTATTCTTTTTCCACGAAAAGATCCTGTGCCATCCGGATTCTCCCTCAAAATCTTTGTAGTCCCATAGATAATTTGCTTTCTTTTTGAAATCGACAGTAGCTCAACTAGATCTTCTGATGGTTTATTGATCTGCGAAACCATTGCGCACTTTTTTTAGGAGCCATTTTAATTATACAAAAAAAAACTCAATCCGACACTGCATCTAAGCTGATAAATAGTAAAGTAGAAGAAACACTACGTGGCTAAAATGGCGATTAAAAGTGCCATCGCTCCGAAATGCGCCTGTCTACTCTGCGGATGTCACAGATGGACGACGTTCATTCGGCTTATTTGGAGTAGGTTAGGCCCAAACTAGGGAATTACAAATCATGAATTTCGTCATGGATTCCATGAAGGTCTAAGGTAATACTTGAGTCTTGATGTAAAAGGTAATATTCAATTTGGTTCTACTGATGGACAAATAGAAAACTCATTCAGGACTTGTAGGTTTGAAAGGAGCCTCATGCAAGTTTCGCCTGTCTATAAAGCTGATTCAAGGATACGAATTCGTTGCAACAAAAGTTGAGCTTGAGAAAATCAACTTGCCTCAAAGCAAAGATAATTTCGCGTTTTTGAACTCGCTTCTGAGTCGATAATCTATCGCTCCATAAGGCTGAATTTTTATTCAGAGTGTAGTCAAACTCACGACGTCAGCGCTATCTATCGTCGTTCGAATCCGTTAAACTGTAATAAAATGGCGTTTCTACCTGTGTTTGTAGCTCTTTGTTAAGTGATGTTAAGTGAGTTCTAATTTGTTGACAACATCCTAACTTATTTTAGAGGAGATTTTGAGTCAAAATAGTACGTTATGCGCCAAGAGTGAGCAGTAGCTTTTTTCACCCCGCGTGTGTTTTGCAGTACGAGCCGAAGGCAAGGGCACATTGCGGATTCATCTTTCCCGACTCAAGTGGAACTTTCGCCACATCTTTTCAATTTCGAACGGTTCCAAAATTTATCTCCAACAAATTTTGAGTTCGTTTTTATTCTTTTATTCTTTTCTCATAAGGACATAGCTTTTCCTGATGGTTTGTTACACTGAGAGAAGTTTTGATTAATTAACAAACATTTTCTTGAATCAACTATATGCATGCACTTTTGTATGATTAGATGCCTCTATGATCCAGCCAAATTTTAAGTTATAATAATGCAGTGGCAGAAAGTAACCAGTTTTTTTCCGTAATTGGGTACTTAACTTTGGTAACGGTAATAATAAGATAGTAATTTTTTTAGTCACTTCCGGAACATATTTCACCAGTCTTTTTCACAACAACCAATAAATTTTATTGCTTATACAAATATTTTTACATTTGCAATCTTAACTCATATTGCGTGAAAGTACACTTTTTTGTTTATTACTATTTGTTATTCATTTTTGGGAATTCAATCATTTTGTTCATTTTTTATGGTTTCGGTAGAATATCATTCTATTTATTCGGAAATTTACCTGCTTCGTTGGGAACGTATCATTTTGGCATAAAAATTAAACTAATTTGTTGAAGAAATAAATCATTCAATTGAAAATCAACTATTTTCTTAAAAATGTATGATTTCGAGGTAAAAATTTAAATAAATTGTACAGCATTCGCCTATCGCACTCTATATTCAAAAAATCAGGCTGATTCTTCGCTTATTGTTCGAATGAGAATTTAACTCCAAACCTAAAAATTCGTTTGTTAGTGAAATACGACTGTTTCTTATATAAAAATGAAATATTTTGTGTTGAAATATTAATTTTCACATACCCCACTACGAATGAATCTTCTCCTGTAAAAATAATCTTTTTACTAAAAATGTTATTATTTAGTTAATAATTCATACATTTCGTTGACAACTTATTGATCTTTTCATTAATTAATTTTTTAACCAGATCTCAATTCATCTCCTCTGGTAAGAATCATTATTATTTGTTTAAAGATATGATAATTTTTTTACAATGCGAAATTTTTGTAGGAAATTCGCCTATTTCTTTTAAATTTTAATAATTTTCCTGATTTTTTTCTCAGTAAAATTAAAATTGAATGTTTTTGATTTACAAGTGAAATCTTTCTTGGTTGAAATATCATATATATTACAGTTTTGGTTGAGAATCCATATTCTCTCCTTAAAATTTATTTATCAAGTGAAAAATAGAAATATCCTGTTTATGGTGAATCACTTATCTGATAAAGTTGAAAATTGATGTTTTTGGTTGGGGATTCATATTTTCCGGAACAAAATGAATCCGTTCTGTTTAGTGTTAACCCTCAATAGTCACACTGGGTGAACTACACCCAGCACGATTGAAAAGAAAGTGATTTTTCAAACCATTTTGTTCTCGATAGATTTCTTCATTGGATGAAAAAAAATTGTTTCAAAATTGACCAATTATAACCCAATATATTTAACTGCAAAGGTCGAATGAGTGAAATTCACCCAGCGTGACGACCATGTCCCACAGCGAAGGTGTGACTATTGAGGCCTAATCACTTTCTTTGAAAAATCAACTACTTAATTGAAGATTTATCTTTTTGGTCAAAGATTGAATTATTTGTAAAAAACATTTATTTTTGGCTTTTAGAAATTCCAATGTGCGGCTGAATATTAGTGTATTTTGTTGATAATTTATTCTTTTTTCTCCTGAAAATCAAACTATGTTGTTAAAAATTCGTCTTCTCTGAAAAATGATTGAACTATTCGGACGGAAATTTGTCTTTTTGGTAGAAAATGAACTTCCCTAACTGAAAATTGGGTTTGTTGGTAGAAAATCCAGAAAACTCAGTTTAAGGTTGAACTCTATTGTTAACAATAAATTTTCTTTGTACAAGATTGATCAGTTCAGTTCTTTTTGCACGAAAGGTCAAGGTTTCTCTTGTGGTAGAAAATTCCTGTAGTTAACTCAAAATTCAACCATCCCCTTTTCGTTGTGATTTTTAATTTTTTTTCATCCGTTTCAGTTAAGAATCCAAACCGAAAAAAACCGTCTATTTATACGAAAATTTCGGTACAATTAATTTTCTGGGTTGAAAGGCACTTTCATTTGAAATATAACTATTTCTTTTTAACTTTTTCTCTTTTGGTTGATTCCTACAATTTTTCATTTTGAATTTAAAACTTTTTGGTCTAATTTTAGACCTATTTTTCGGAAGTTCATTTTGTGATTTCTCTTTTCTAGTTGGAAATTTTTCTATTTGTTCAAGTTTCATTTTTCATTAAAAAATTGGACTCTATTGTTTCAAATAATTATGTTGCAGAAGATTCATAATTTCAGTTCAAAATTGATGTTTCTGCATAAATATATGCATAATTATTTGGTTATGCATAACATTGGTTTTAAATTAATTTCATGAACTGAAAATTCATCTGCTTTGTTGAAAATTAAACCACTTGCTGATTAAAAACTTATCCTTTTGGTTAGAAAATTTTAATTTCGGTTGAAATTTTTTTTTTCAATTTCGAGATTTTTCTCCCTTATCAAAAATCAGTATATTCAACTGAAATCGCAACTTTACATTTTTTTTGTTGAAAATCTATCTATTTTATTGTTTGTCTTTCATTAAACCTTATTTCAATACGAATAACGAAATCTTGTCTCGTATTCAAGCCAAATCTTTTCCTGATTAGTTGCGAATTTAAATGTGAATGAAAAAAAGTTTTTATTTATTTAAACAAGCTCTTTTTCTGATTGTATATGGAATAGACGCTTCTCCTTTAACTTGAGAGTAATTTTCAATCTATGTTAACAAATGCACTCTTCTGTCTGACAATCTAGCAATTACTATATCTGGAAGGAAGGTGTTCTGCTGTCTGGATAAGAACCGGTGATTATTAAAGGTTTATAGCGGATACCGCCAATCCCTAATTTACTCGCGAAAAGGCTTTATCGCCAAGTGAAAGTGCCTTTAAGTGCGGTTATCGAATCATCTGTGGTCTCGGGAATTTATCTGTCCTTTCCACTTATTTATCGAACTTTACTTCTTTCATCATGTCTAGCTTAGCCAATTATGCATATTGTTCACCAGAGCACGTTTGATTTGCGTGGAATGTTTGGAAGTCAATTATTAATTACTGGGAGACTGGAAGAATTCAATTTAAAATTCTTATTCAAGTCATGCTGGTCAGTTGTTATAAAAGATTTTGTTTAACTGTTTCTGAACCAAAACTATGCTGCGTCAAACCAATCGAAAAATCGAATCCGTGACAATATTCTTACTTTGTGCAGACTAGACGGAATATGTTTCAAATAAGAATTTTAATACAAATTTCTGTGAAAAAAAGGATGCTTTTCAGCTCTTCTGGGATCCGAACCCAGGATCTTTACACATTTTGCATCAAATTAATAAATGCCAAATCAACAATGTAGGAGGGTCAAGATCCAAGGGTGCTTGGCGGTTGGATGTATACGGTTGAGTGTGAATCCCGCCGATCGCTCAATAGTGCCAGGGAGATAAATCCTTTCAAAAAAGATATCAATATCCAGATTTTATGAATTTCTAAAATGAGTGCCATCAGGAAACTGAAAAATAGTGCCTTCTCTTGCTTTCTAAATCAATAAGAATATCATTCATGCCTTTTTGCGCTTCCACTCGTCTCATGAAGGTGGAAGAATCCATATTTTTGTCACTCTTTGCTCAACTCTTGTTGAGTGCATAAATTCTCCTAATCAAAACAGTTCAAAAATGTTTGATAAGGTTTTTTACATAAGCAATCATACATACCTACTGATAATAATTGTTTGCTTGTGTATATACCGTCGAATTATCAAATGATAAGTGCCCGAGCATTAACAACGAATAGGCGTATGTACAATCGAAAGTAATCGCATTTGCCTATGTAAATTTTTACTGAATCTCAATTTACAAGCGAGGTTGCAATTAGAGTGTCTCGACGATCAGTAGTTCAAACTTAGGCAAGCTCTAAATTAAATCGTATTGATCGCCTTTGCCTGATTGAACCGTGAGAGAATGAGACACTGATCGTTGTCTACAATACATGTATAATTGCATACGAGAGCGCAATTAACTGCACGAAAAATAATTGCATTAATACAAGATTGACTTGTAATTTATCTAATTCTCCACTAGATAATAATAGTAATATTATTCATTTGTTGCAAAACGTATTTATCTTCAATATAAGTAGGCGAAGATGAAGATAACAAGAACTAGTAGTTTTGATGAAGAAACCTATATGTTCTGAATCGTTCTAGACCATTTCATTTAGAATTTGTAAAACAATTTTCCGGAATCCTACCGGTTTTCTGATTAGGTTGTCTTTTTCCCGTTTTTTAGAATTTTGAAGAATTCGTAAACTGGAATAGTTTAACAATTGTCTGGGGGTTGTCATTCGTTAATAAGGAGGAAGAGGGGGGGGGGGTATCAAAAGCGAGCCTTTCCATATAGAGTGCTCATATCCAGGGATTTGGACTACATCTTAACATTGGATTTAGATTATTAATCTAAAAAAGCATTAAAAATAGGAATGGAAGTTATGTTCGCAAATAGAATATAAAATTTATAGATATTTCGAAAAATATATGATAACCTTAAAAAAACTATTTTCGTATTCAAACTTCACGAAAATCTGTGAAATGTGGAACAAGCAATCCAATGAGAAAAATGACCTGATTCCATAATGTTATAAAAAGTTTAATTTTCGATCAAACAGGTGAATATCCAACTGGAGAAGATAAAACAACTGGAAAGATTAATGTAACACTGAAAAAGAGGATCTTTCATCGAAAGCATGTAATTTTCAAACCACGACTATTAATTTAAAAGAAAATAGTTAATTTCCGGTAAAAATTTTGAATACTCTTCCAAAATTATCAAATTTTCAACAAAGAATTTAATATTAAATTTTTAATCGAAAGGGACTAGAATGATGAATCAAAATTATGAATTTGGATTTTTTATTTGATGAAGATGAATTTACAACCAAGAAGATTATGTTAATTGAAACTAGCAAAAAATTAGGAACAAAATAGTTATATCTTTAAAAAAAGTGATAGTTTATATTGTGACCTTCATCAAGATTGATTTTCGAATCAGGATATAAAATAATTTCAACCTAATTAAATTCTGAATCTGCGAATCTTAATTTTTGAGAAACAGTCCATTTCCAGCTAAATTATCGAATTTCCTAACAAATATGATATTGTGATAAAAAAAATGTCAATTTTTATTCAGTAACAGGTAATGATGATGAACTTGCGAATATCAATTCTAAAACAAGGAGTTAATTTTCAACAAAGTATATGAATTCTCAACCAGAAAGATGAATTTCCAGCTTAAAAGATTAATTTCCTCCTGAAAAAATGAACCTAGATTCAAAATTTTAACTTTTGATTGGAAGACATGAATTCTTGAACCTGAAATAGAATATTGAACCAAATGCTTAGATTTCCAACCAAAAACATGAACGTAAAAAAAACTATTGGACGCAGCCACGAAAAATTGTTTTTTCAAGGAATAAAATAATTCTTACCAAATTGAATTCTGCCAGTGGGGATATGGATATTCAACGAAAAAGATCATTTTCAACCAAATGGAAGAGTTTTCTATCAAAATAGTTGAATGTAATTACATAACTGACATTTCTA
>WSXT02207792.1:0-18050 GCA_011762715.2 Neuroterus valhalla
ACTCTGTCTCCTACTTTCACACTGAAACGCGCAGATGAAAAGGGACAGAGTATTGCATTTACGCGTCCATATAGATACGGGGCTAGCCCACGTTCTACATGAACGCGTATTTAGCTGCGCTCTGCGTCAAACGCACCACTCTGTCTCCTACTTTCACACTGAAACGCGCAGATGGAAAGGGACAGAGTATTGCGTTTACGCGTCCATGCAGGTACGGGGTAGGTGCGCTCAAACTTACGAGCGAAGCGAGCCGCGCGCGAAGCCCGCGACGACAATGCGGCCGCGCGGCAGCCAGATTTCTTTTAATGTATATAATGCGTTTAATTAAACTTTATTTGTTTACAAAAAAATAGTGATCAGAAAGGTTAAAGAGCGTGAGGGGGGTTAATACACATTAACTCCAGGAACAGAAAGCTTCTCTATCGAGTTCTGTAATAAAATGCATTGTAACTTGAATTCGCAACGCAATACAGAACATGCACTCGCACATATGCTCTTTGAATATAAATTCTGCTCCTTCCTATGCCTTCCAGTCATTCCCTCCCCATGAAAATGTCAGTGCGAGACCCCTTGCTTATTGTTACGCAAGGCTTACTAAGTTTTGGCACGCAAGCGAGCCTAATGTGTTAATATAACGTATAGGACTTATTGCCCGGTGCAGATTATCCTTGCAAATGCATAACACATTTTTAGGCACCAGCAATGTGTATACTTCTTAGATGAAGCTTATGATAAAAAGACACGAGTATAATTCCTCGATCCTTTTTTACTCATATTCAGTCTTAACATAGTACTTTTTTACGTCATTTGTTCATTTGGATTTTCTTATTGCCCCATGAATTGAAATTTTCGAAGAAATAATTTATTGTAAGCTAGCATATGAAAAAGATTGTTGTTTCGATATTTAGTTCTCTTCTTAAGCTTCAGTATGGATAACAAACGAATTCACTAAAGAACAATAGGGAAGTTACATGACTTTAAGATAATTTTATCAAATACTTTATGAAATTCTAAACACTGTAAGACATTCCGAAGAATTTGGTATACCTCTAGTTCCAACAAACATTTGAAAATAAGAAAAGATTCTGAACAAATTAATAAATTTGAACAATTGTAGGTCATTTTAAGAATTTTTCGCCGAAATCAGATATATATTTAAAAAAAGGGAGGCCTTTGAAAATTTGCAAATTTGAATAATTTTAGATTATCTACGGGTGGAGATTTTGCCGAAATCGAATATTTTTCAGTAAACAGCTGTCATATTGTTCAGGAAACATGGAGGTTCAGACCATTTAAAGTTATGTTGGGTCAATCTCGCCGAAAATTCTCGATTTTCGACGAGAATTATTTGTTCCAACTAAAAATGCTATCATTATATTTTTGGTTGAAAATTGGTCCTTTTTGGTGCAAAAGTTAATCTTCATGGCTGGAATTTTATATTTTTCGGTTCTTCATTCAACCATTTTTCTACTAGTGTTTTTTAATATAGAATTTAGTTGCTAACGATTTCAAATAGAACACTTTTTGGTAGAAAATATGTTTATCGACTATTACATTTTCCATTCAGAGTTCATATTTTTTGGTTGGAAATTGAATCCCTTGGTTTTATTTTGATTGATATCTCTTTGTAAAAAGATAGTTCTGTTTGGGGTGAAAATTCATGAATGTAGTTATTAATTCATTTAGAATTAAAATGTTTGATTGGAAATTGACCCCTTCATTGGAGAATCATATTTTCGTGTTAAAAATTCAACTGATTCGTAAAAAATTCTTCTTTTTCGCTTACGAACTCGGGAATTTCGTAGAAAATGAAACTAGTTAGCATAAGATTTCACATAATTCTGGTGAATTTTTCTCTTTCAATTCAACTTTTTGGTGAAAAACAAACTTTCCTGTAGAAAAATTAGATTTATGAGTTGGAAATTTCACTGGTTCGTAGAACAATAATCCTTTTGACTTGAAAATTGAAATTCCATTTTAGATACAAATTTTATTGATCATAAATTTGGCATTTCTAAACTTTCACAGGAACTGCCCAACTACGAACCAGTTGAATTTTGTACAAAATAATTGAGCTTCCTTAAACAAAAACTTGAATTTAAAAGTAAAACCTCTAAGCGAAACCACAAAGAATACGAATTTTCAATAAAACAAACAATTTTTTACTAAATTAAATTTCAGGGTGAGTTAGAAGGGCAAATATAAGGTACTCATCCTGGTATCTAGAATAAACTATTAACTTCTCATCGCTGGTATTTTTTACCTGTTACATGCTTATATTGATCATTTCGAGTTCTTACTCGTTACTCAAGCAACATTTTCCCGAATTTTACACTTTTTCTTCCAAAATTTATATTTGAATTAAAATAAAAGCAGGAATTTTTTCACTTCGGCTCCTAGAGAATGTTTTAGAATTCACTCACCTTTGACTTAGAAAATATTCGAATCGATTCAATATTAAAAAACTGGAATAAAAGTAAAATAACGTAGATAATGAAATGAATTAGTACAATATAGTGTTACTAGAAACTTCTTTATTGAAGCTCTTGATCAATTAAAAAAAACTATCAGGGAAATTTATTTTTATCAAATCTTTTGTTTGAAGCAAAGGAAGAGTTATGGAAAATTTATTTTTCTAGGTCATCTCATGACCCATGAGTACTTCAAATTCTCTTTAGCAGCGTAAACAAACATTTATTTGTCTATAAGAAGGATTTGATTTATTTATTTTTCTATTAGAAAAATTAGAAATGAATGGGCGATATATTTCTTCCTAAGAAACAATATATACAGATATTTTGCCCAAAATTATACAGGTACTATATGAAGTAAAATTGTATTCAAATATTTTTGAAGGAAGACCAATACATATTCTTGTTTTTCATAGAATCGAGATAAAAATTTGAGTTGAGAAAAGGATTTTGAGATGTATAGAAATATGAAATAAGAGTCGAGGTGGTCCTAAAAATTTGTCTTTTTACTGATTCGAAAATGTGAGTGACGAAAACGAAAGAGACACTCGACAGATTGGCCACGGAGGTCGGAGATAAAAGCGGATATAAAATTGAGTCAGAACGCCAAGCGTAACATTGTACGCGTCAGTAACTTTCTCGTCTCGCAAGCAGAAACAAATACGTACAACCCGAGGTACTACCTCAAGTGTGAGATCTAATATTGAATTTATTTAAGAATTTATTACTAATTGTAGCTCTGAATTCGTATAAAAATGAACACAATTTTCCCCTTTTAGAAGCAATACAAAAAACAGTACATCATTTTAAATACAATATTGAATTAATTGAAAATATAACTCATTAAATGTTGGAAAACTCTCCATTCTACAATTTTGAATTGAACTGATATACATTCAGTTAGAAAAGGACATAATTCTTCAATAGGAGCGATACAAATAACAAATATTGTATTCTTGAAGAACTAGAAGCTTTCTAGCCAGACGATATTAATCTTGTCCATTATTCGAAGAATCTCATTTGGGATTCTGAATAAATCGAGGATCCTTCTTACAAGACTTGTCTGAAATTGTAGTCGAAAGTGTGAATCAGACAAATTTATTTTACGAGCCTCTGTCTAGGTTTCGTGACAAAAAATGTGAAAAAATGAGGTAACTAAAAAAGAGGCGTGAATCCCGTTGTTCGAGTGGCCTCGAGGGGTATCAGGTGACAATGCGAGGAGTGGAGACGTGTTTCGTGTGAATTTTTGATGCCCGACGTAAATCGGGCTCAAGGCCCGTCGCGTCGCATCGGATGTGCTCGGGTCTTGCGGGTGGGCTGCATTCGCGCGGCCAACTCGCGCGTAGGCGTCGCGGGACATGCAAATTACCCGCACCAGATTCGGTGATACATCTTAATTTCGTGCTCGGCCGAAAATACGCCACGCCACCGGCTGATGTAGCAAATCGTCTTCTTGCGTGTGTCGTACGTTCACGTGCCCGTGCAAGGAGCAATCTTTCACCGACAGCCCTCTTTGATGGCCTTGTCTAAACTACTGTCTCAATTTCAGGTTCGTCGTTTCAATAAACCTCTCTCCTCGAATTAATTAAACAATTTACATACACATCTCCTTTAGTGCAATTCGCGAAGCTTACAACTAACATAGGTGTTTCCAACTTGGAAAATTGGGCAACTTGGGCCCATAACCTATTATTTGTTAGATCTTGGATTTGCAATATTCTAGTTTAAAATATCGACTGCATTCTGCTTGAGGAAAAATGTTATAAAGGATGACAGCATGTATGAAGTCTCATACAGAGAATCAGCATACTGCACCAATTAATTCGAATTCTATGAGCTATTCAAATTTCAATATAATCATCAATATTCTTGTAATGAATTGAGTACAATCAGTCGTTAATTAAAGTCGGGAATCATGATATTACCGTAATTTGCATAATCAACACTGATGGCTTGATAATATTTCATCTGAGGCGTGTAATTAAAGTCTGTAAAAGCGCGGATAATGTATTTTATAACGATTTTATTACAAGAAGCGATTCGTGTTCGATAAGTTTTATTCATCATGCGGGTGAGAACTCCTGAGTGCAAGGTTGATGTCTTCGTCGTTGGCGGGCGCGAGAATAACGACTTCCTGAAAGGTGGAAATTAAGCTATCAATTATTCGCGGTAGCCCCCGGGTTCCCTTCCTTTCTTTCTTTTTCTCAAACGCACCCTACCATCTTCTCCTTCTTTTACTTTATCTTATTTCCGCTTCTGAAATTTGCCTAATAACGCACTTATTTACAAAAATTGCTACTTCTTTTTATTGTCTTCCTCTCTATCTCACCTGCATCTATTTTCTTATCTTTGAATTCAAATTTACACCCTCCAAATCATTTGAAGATTCCAGAGCAAAACAGCCTCAGAGCAAAAATCTAAAGTGTTTAAGAGAAGCAAAACTAAAACAAAAATCAGATTTCAGATATGAATTTCAATAACAAAAGCCACACATTGGGTAGCTGGATGGAACTGAAGGATTAATTCGAAAAAGTGATTCAGTAGCGAGATAGACCAGGGCATGGTTTGTTTTTTGATAGAGCCACCTACCCCCAATGATTTATAGGTATTTTGTAGTAATTTTGGACAATGAGATTTTCGGAAGAAAGAATAAATAAATTCCGTTACCGCTTAGAATATATTTTTTCAAGTACGAGTAACCCAATACAGTAATAAATATAATACAAAGGAATCGAGAAATGTATTTGTTTATTTTGACGCTGCTAAATGTTGCGTGAAAGGGCATGCGAACATGATAGAGTAGAAGAATTTTAAAAATGTTTCCAAAATATATAAATTACAGATAAGAATATCTAAAAATATAAGGAAAATGACTATTTTTTCCATTTTTTCATTGTGATTTTATTGTTTCGAAATATCCTCTCATTTAATGATACGATACAATGATATATTCATGATGAAAGATATCACGAAGAAATGATGATAATAATTAATAACTGCTAGTTGGAATCGATGTTGTTAGATTTATATCAAAATATACAAAACGCACGACACTAGAATATTGATCTCCACCCTCAATTATTATTTTTTCAACTCCATAAAAATTATATGGGGAATTTAAAAAATTTCGAAAATGCCTTTCATCTATTGTTTCATAATTCTCAATTTTTAGTTCGTAGTTTGGGAAATAGTTTGCATACATTCCAATTTTAATTTCTAAACAAACAAGGTTAAGAAAAGAAAAAAATTCATTATCTAAAGGAAAAGCGGAAAATGAATGGAACTAAAAGTTTTCAATATTTTGGCTATCATCCTTATAGCAGTATATTTTTGAGAAATTTGAGAATTACTCATTGCATAAATTTCCGTACGAGAAATGCGTAAATGTCTTCTAAAATAGAAAAGTATAGATTGATTTTTGATTGTTATAAATAATGAGAGAGATGTTGAAGCTTACTATTGGAAAAGGTGCTCAGGTAGAAAGCGTGCTTTTAGAAACAGTTGATTGAATTCTTACAATTTTACTTTTGCTCTGAAAAAAAGGTGCCATTTTTATTCAATTCTATATACTGATAAAGAGCTGATTTTACTTTTTCGAAGATTCTGTTTCGTAAGATTTTATGTGAATTATTCAGAGTTATTCAAAATAAAAAATTTTTTTTTTTAAATCAAGTGAATTTCTGCCCATAAAAGTTCCCCATGTTGCCCCTTATGTTCGAATCCACAAAAAAAAACGCATTCTTTTTTTTGAAAGAAATAATATTTAGAGGCGATGCAAGCTCCATGAAGTTGAAAACGTATTTCCCATAAGAAAAAGAAAAGTTTATGTAAACTTTATTCAGAATTCCCAACATTAGGTGAATCGAGTTCGAAATTGGCCATTTCTCTTCACAATTAGTCACAGAATGCAAATAAATTATTACTTTTGAAATATCACCCCCATAAGTCTGTTTTATAGGGTCCCAAAAAACCCCCACAAGTGAAAAAATGTTTTTTTTTTGTTTTTGGCGTTAATTATGATTTCTTTGCGGTTTTCTTAACGCAGATTGTTCTAAATACATGAAATACTACTTTATACTAATAATCAGATGTTTATTCTAATTGTTTACACAATTTATTATTGTTTTTAGCAACTTTAGCTCAGAAAAGTGTTCGAAAGTAACAATATTCTTTTAGAATATTGCTAAAAACTTGCGATTCTTTCTGAAATTTTCAACTTTTTGGCCTCTTTTCACTTTAATCAAATAAATATTTAACGTACTCCAGCAAAAATAATTATTTAAATAGATTGTAAATGTTCATAGCTATCTCCTTCTAGATTAATACTACATATGTGCGGGTTCTTCCTGTAATTTTAAACTTTTTATATTTTTCAATTAGATTAAAGGGATAATTAATTCATGATGAAAAATAATTGGTTAAACAATTTATTATCATTGCTAATAATATTTTCTTTGCTTAATGATAGAAACTTGCGGTTTTCCCTGAAATTTATAACTTTTTGCCTACTTTTCACTTGATGTGAGTTAATATTCAATTTGATTTAACAAAACTAATTGTTTCAACGAAATATTATTGTTTATGGCTATCTTCACTTAGATTAGTGCTAAAAAGTTGCGGTTTTTTCTGAAATGTTTAACTTTGCTTGAATAGTATTATATTAAATGTATTATTAATGTATTAAATGTATTAAATAGTATTGTATTGTTTTAAGTAAATTATTTTTGTTCTTTTCTCGATGTTAAAAAAAATCAATTAAAACAAAAAAGCTGAATTCATTCAGTGGAATTTGAATTTCGAATTTTCTAATAACATTATGGATCTTCAACGCAAAAATTGAATTTTCAAAAAAGTAGTTCCACTTATAACCATTCAAATTCCATTCAAAGCAAAGTTAAACATCCCAGAAAAAGCACAACTTTCTAGCACTTATCTGAGAGGCAACCGGTTATAAACAAAAATAAATTGTTTAAATAAGCATATTTGTGAACTCGCATTAATTATTACCTCACTAAGTGAAAAGTGGACAAAGAGCTTAAGAGTTTAGAAAAAACCGCAACTTTTTAGCACTAATCTAAGGGTAGATAGCCATTGACAATAATAATTTGTTTAAACAATTATTTTTGTTAAATTAAATTAAATATTAACTCACTTCATGTGGAAAGTGGGCGAAGAGTTAAAACTTTAGAAAGAACGCAAGTTTCTATCCTTAAGCAAAGAAAATATTATTAGCAATGATAATAAATTGTTTGAACAATTTTTTTTAACATGAAATAATTTTTACTTTAATCTGATTGAAAATTGATGAAAAGTTAAAAATTTCAGGAAAAAAACGCAACTATGTAGTATTAATCTAGAAGAAGATAGCTATAAACATTTACAATTTGTTTTTTCAATTACTTTTCCTAAATTAAATTAAATAATTATTTACTTTAAGTGAAAAGTGGACAAAAAGTTGAAAATTCCAGAAAAGACCGCAACTTTGTAGCATAATTCTTAGAGAATATTGTTATATCTAATAAAAAATTGTTTCAACAATTACTTTTGTTAACTTTGTATGATAATACCCTCCCTTTAACTGAAACGTTGAAAATTAGTTGAAAAATTCAGAAAAAACCTTTGACTTTCTAACCATAATCAGCTCCAAGAACTCAAAAAACCCAGTTTTTCACTTATGGGGGTTTTTTGGGACCCTATAAAACAGACTGATGGTGGTGATATTTGAAAATTATTATTTTATTTGCATCCTGTGACTGGTTGTGAAGAGAAATGGTGAATTTCGAACTCGATTCACCTAATATTGGGAATTCTGAATAAAATTTACAGAAACGTCTTTTTTTCCTTATAGGAAATACGTGTTAAACTTCATGGGGCTTGCGCGACCTCTAATTTTTTTTTTGTTCAAAAAAAATGCATTAATTTTTTTGTGGATTCAATCATATTTTCGGGCGTTTTACAAAAAAAAATCGAAAAAAATTTTGTGGACCACCCTAGACTGTACATCCTTGAAAGTTTACTGTGATCCACTATGACATCATATTTTTTCAAAAACTTTCACTGGATGCAGTGAAAATTGAAGGTAAATAGAAAGAAAAAAATATGTAGCAACACTATTTCAAAGCATTTTTTTACATTTTATCATTTTGTGTTAATATTTTTCCTTAACCAGCTTCCGATTGGGTTTTTACAAACCGTTTCACTGCGTTATCTATATTGAATTGAAAAAATAGTGTGTAAATAAAATAGGTTTCACATCAGATAGCATTTTGGTAGTTTTCCTTTAACACGCTTTGATGATCAAATTAAATATAATGCAACAGAGTTTTTAATGGACGATTTATTTGGTTGAATTAACCGTCATTATGTATCAAAAGTAAACTAATTATTTTGACGTGAAAGACCTTCATTGAATTTGCCGAGAGAGTGAGTGGAATGATCAACGGATAGAGAGCGGAATCTTGAGAGTGTTCTCCAAGAAACTAAGTTCTGCGAACGCACTCCAACGTCTTCGGAACGCTGGCGTTTGCGTTCACGTAAGTGGTTCGGGTTCGGGTCGTCGGATCGTAATTTCTTGGGCTCGTGATAAGTTGTTCGCACGCGTAACTCTCAGAATTTTAAAAAAGTTGCCAGTCAATAATTACATTTCTAAAGCGTTTGATGGTTAGGGACCCAGAGTTTAACTGCCTTCTGGAGTGTCTGAATTGCTAATGCTAATTTTGTTATGTATTATCATCCTCTAGGAACTATCTTGGCATATTAGTGAATTTGATGTCTCCTTCACTTAGTATCCCGAATACTAATACTCATTCTTTGAATAAGCGCAAGTACTTTCAGGTATAAATGAATGTCAAATAATTTCTGGTATTTCTTGCGATGAGATGATAGAGTTTATATGACTAGGATGGAAATACTAAGTATAAATGTGTAAATAAAATTCAAATGAACAACAAGGCCTGGGGCATGCGAAAGAGCCACGTCGTCACTGAGTGTTGAGTATTTTCATCCTGCAAATTGATACAGTTCTATCTAGAGTGACACATAGAGACCGATCTCAATCGTCAAGCTAACTAGTAATCTTACTCTTCCTCTCTCTTTCTGGATGTGAAGATTCGGTAGCGAAAGAGAGAGAGAGAGAGGGGGGAAAGAGGTCTTAAGCAAATGATTCGATGGCGCGGCGTTGACCGACCGCGATTAAGTTTAATTGGCTTGCAGTCTCGTCTGAATTAAGATTTATGAAGTAAATTCATTGTTTCGACTGGATCTCAAGAGGGCCACCAACAGAGTTCACTCCTCTTTCCTCGCTTTCCTCTTTTACGTTTGTCTGTCCGTCTGTCTCTCTGCTATCAAATAATGTCCCCTGCAACGAGCCTTGCAGCATCCGTCTCGGTTGAAAAAGAGCAAATGAAAGCAACTTTGAACGAGCGAACCATGAAAGAGCGCGAGGAGCTTTGCCCTACTGCCATTGACAAAAAAAGTCTCCTCACTCGATCTTTGCAGGAAATTAATGCTCAGAGTTCCACAAGATTTGAAAAAACTCTCAGCAGAGGTACTCATTATATTCACAAAGAGGCACTTATTATGGGTAATATGTAACTTAACGCACTCACTATGCACAGTTGATGGTTAACTAGTCCGTCTTAATATTTTTACCCAGATTATTTTGCACGGGTGAGTTACATGCGAAGATATGCCTTTACCTGCCTTATTAGGGACTGTCCATGAATTACGTAACGCTATATTAGACTGACTACAAAAGTTATGTTATGGTAGCGTTACGGAGTGACAGAGAGGAATTTTTAAAATGTGACGTAACGTTTTTCAAAAATGAAATTGAGAGATTTACAACATTACTGAGCAAGTGAGCATTGCGTGTCTCCTCAACTCGGCTCAAGCTTATTCTTCGCTGTTACCTTATATCTATTCATTCATTTCTAATTTTTAAATAATATCATATTATATTACTTTTCTCATAAAAAATAGAAAAGCGAATCTGCAGACATTGCGGCTTGTTTATAATTTAGCTGCTGCTACTGGCTTCCATCGGAGTCGAGTTTTGATTCGACTTGCGGCTGCGGTTTCGCGATGTTTTGTGTCCTTCACAGGTTCCCTCTAGTTATATATTTTGAGACCTATTTTCTACTTTTTTGAATAGGCGTTACGTTACGTGACAGACAGGAAAGAGTAAAATTGTTACAGTAGCGTAAGTCGCGAAATTTTGAGATTTCAGCGTTACGTAGTTTATGGTCAAACCCATTATGGGACTAAGAAATATTTTATGCGACATGTTATTCGAAAGGAATTAAAGCAAAAGCATACACTCGATATTCAAACAACTTATGTGAGATTTAAAGACTTGTCTAGTTTTTCACATGCAACCAGCAGGAAACACAAGGGAACTTTCAAGAGGTTCTGCGTATAGGATAATATTTTGAGTTTGGTATTTGATGGACTGTAATTAATTCTGTTGGAAGGTTGAATGAAGTTTGTATGTTTACCCTCGCAAATGGAGGATCCACGCTCCGGCAGGAAATCGCTTAATTTCGTGGCTCATATGAGGCAACGGTGAATTTAATATTCCCAGAGCTCCTCGACAGTAGTTCTACGGACGGGTGAACGATAATGAGAGAGAGAAGAGGAGAGCGAGAATGAGTGAATGGAGACTGTTGAGAAGAAGATAAAAGAGGTCGAATGACACGTTGCAATGATACACCGACTCCGCGTGCTGCTGTTTGATAACGTTGCATTACATGTCGGCGGAAGTAGGTTATATTGAGCACGGGACTCGAATTAGAGCTGCGTCGTACATAAACGCATAAACGCATAAACGCACAGCGGCACATGTCGATTCTATATACCACACAACATGCCAATTTCTCTCGAAATTTCCTATCCTTTGATACACTGGTTTTTCCCAATCTATACTTGGTATTGATCAATCTTGAGGAGCATCAACATAACCCAGATTCTACTCGTTCTAATGTTGTTTGTACTGAAATTTATTTAACTGAATAACAATTTATGGATACATTTTTCAGGAACTTTGAACACCGAAATTCCCAATTAATTTTGTGACATCTTCATACAAAAGTAGCTCAATGCCTTTGCTTCGTTCTGATCATTTTCAACATTTGAATATCTATCTAGCATTTGTAGAAAACGATATTATACTCAGTTTTCTGGGGTTTAATCACGTTTGAGCAAATTTGAAAGAAACAGCCGATCCCATCCTCATACCCCCATGCAGAAATCGACATATATTTTCCCCATTACCGATCTGGATGCAATCGGTTTAATATCTTTGGGGCCAGATCAGGATAATTCTATGGCCCAGACCCGAGCCAGACCGGTTCAAGTCTTGCAACGCCACCTGGTTCCAATTTATGGAATAGTTACCTTGCTGTCAGCTGGACTGTATTATTATTGATGAAATTCATGTTTATCATCTGAGTTTGAGTGCAATAAACAATATGTAAAAGCCTAGTACACTACGAGTTCAAAAGCATCGCGTGTTAGCTGCTTTATAAAATTTTCGTGATTTGAACGAAAGTAAGTAAATCGTTTCGAATATCCATCTTGAATCGAAACCTAACCTCCAACTTAAAATTTTTTTTATGTCCTAATGTAAATTGTACATTTCTACAATATTTATAGCTAACTAAATTTGCGTTGTAACCCGAGCTATTGACTATATATCGAAAATTATGTACACAATTACTAGTGGAAGCACTTTTTTGCCTGTGCAAAGTGAAGTCTGCATGAAATGTGCATAAATTATTAAATCCACCCATGGTAGATAATTTACAACTTATTTTTAATACATATTGAATAAGGGTTATTTTGTTAAAAATGCACATATTTTGTTAAAAAATTGATTTGCTTGTAGAAAATTTCCCTTTTCTTTGGGCTTTGATTTTCTTGTTTGAGAATTCTTCTTCACAATTAAAAGTTCAAAATATACAGTAAATATTTTTCATTTTTGTTGAGAATTCATCTAGTTGAAAACTTTCATGTTCGGCTCCAAATTAATTCTTTATGCCAAAAATGTTGCTATTCCATTCTTGGTTGGGAAATTTTATTTTTGAAATTCAAATTAGACCATTTCGTTCAAAAATTGCATTTTCCGGTAGAAAATTATTTGTTAGTCACAAAATTCAACGACCTTAATTGAAGGTTCATTATTTCTGTTGAAACGGGTCTTTGTAATTTGAAATTGAACTACAACAGTTGAACACTGAAAATTGTATTTGAAAATTCATTATTTTATTTAGAAATGTAAATTTTCTTCGAAAGTTTTTTTTTATTTTGTTGCAAGTTAATATTATTTTGTTATTAGTCATTTGTTTAAACTAAAAATGTAGCTCATTCTAATTGGAAACTCTATAGTTGTAAATAAAAATCCATTTGTATGGTCCCATGAATTTTTTTCCAAATTGGAATTTGAGAATTCAAATTTTGCTCCCCATTTTATCTACTTTGGTGGAAATTAATTTATATGTTTGAAAATTCAACCCTTCTAGTTGAAGATGCTTTGTTTTGGTTGAGAACTCTTATGCTTTGTTTGAAATTATTTTTTTTTAACTTAAAAGGTCACTTTTCTATTTCCGAGTGGAAAGAATTTTTTTTTAGTTGAAAATTCAATCACTTTATTCGAATATTGCATCTTTTGGTTGAAAATTAATCTTTCTCGTTAAAAATTAATCTTCCTATTCGAATATGCACCTTCATAGTTGGAAATTGGAGTGCTTCAGTTTAATATTTATCTTTAAGTTGAAAATTCATCTTCTTGGTTTCAAATTTAACTATCCCAGTAGGAGATACATAATGTTATTCAAAAATTCATCAGTTTGGTTGGAAATTCGATTATTTTGTTGAGAATCCGCTTTTTTTTTTGTTATCGGTAATTGTTTCTTTCCAACTGTAAGTTTAACTGTTCTACATTTTTGTGAAAAATTATATTTTTTTTGTGGAAGATTTGAGTTTTTTTTCAACATTATTTAATTGCGCAATGTTCGATCTGTTCTATTAAATTATGTTGAGAATGAACTTCATGAATTATCGCCACCCTAAAATGGTAGCATCACTCTCAAATTTTATTTCTCAATTCAGATGAAAATGTTTTATGAGAGTAAATCTAATCAAGTGTGTAATTTATTCTTACTGTTTTTCAATTATTCCTTAGTTTTCATTTCAGGACTCAATGAAATTTCGAGATAAATCAAATTGTTACGAACGGAAGTACAAGATATAGCTGAAAATCAAAAGTCAATAAAAATTATGAATAAAATCAATGAGAACTGCAGCTACATTGGAAAAAAGAGTTTCGAAGAAAAATTTCACATTAAATTTGCGCTAAAAATGTATTAATTTGTTTCGATACATTTTAATGCATTTATTGTTGATATTTGTTACTTTAGTAAAAAATTAACTTTACTTTATTCATTTTCCTAGTTATGAAATTATTATTATAAAAAATGTATAAGAAATTAAAAATTTTGAAAATTGCTCTCAACGGGAAATTGGTGGGGGTCACGTCTGGAACCGATCAGGCTGTGTGTTTCATCAGCGATTAGGCCCAGGTCCGTTTCCTTGATTCGGGACAGATTTAGCCTGATCTGGGCCCGGTCTGGCCAATAGCAAAATTTCTACACGCGCTTCTTGGAAAATAGGAATATGGGCAAATTGTTATTTGATCCATAGCATCCAAGTTAATCTGTATCATCATGAAGTTGATAACGACTGATCATGAGAGGAGATTGTAACCATCACAGTCACCCAGAACGCCACTGTATCCATCTTAATTATTGCATCAAATTCCGATTGTTCCAACGACATTTCAGGAAAGATAAAATTGTACTTATTTCAATTCAGAATTCGAATTAATCCTCCTCTTTGTATAGGAAGACAGGACTTAGAAATGTAAAACTGAAAAGTACAGTTAAAGTCTCAGAACCTTTGGATATACCAATAAATATTAGAAGTATAATAAACAGCGAGCAACAGAAAATCTCATGAAAAGAAGATGTTTCGATCCTTGAAAAGTGAGTGGTCCAAAATAAACTCGTTTTCTCGCGACGCGACAGCTTCCCCGAGAAGGTCATCGGGATCGTCATAGATCTCGACACACCCAGGTTACGGAGGTGTCTTCGATGGTCCGAGACATAGTCTCAAAAAGAAGAAAAGATGACGTTGGGTCAATGAAACCAGACAACCGAGCCTGGTTTTCTACTTATTCACTTTTTTTTTTCTCGAATCTTCTTTTTTCCCGTCAGGCTCTCTGAACGAAGATCTCGAAGAAAGTCCTTTCGACCTCTCAATAATATCTCCACAGGCTCGGAATGCAATCTCCATAAAACAGCTTCCGTGGACGATAAGCGTCTCGCAAATCTGAGTTAGGCTCGCGTCTTCTTTCTCTTTCGAATTTATCCTGTATCTCCCTTACTCTTATTTTATATCGCACGTCTATTCTCTTCGCTTTAGCCACGCATGCTAGGATGATGACGTCGAGTTTGCGAAGATTTTTTTAGCGAGAGGAAAGACCTGAGCGTAGTTCCAAAATTTCTCAACAAAATGCTTTAACTTGGATTCCAAATAGTTCCAGGTCACACCAACAGAGAAATGTTCCAACCTGTGGTCAGTTTGTCTGTATAAGTCCATTCAGTGAGTGAGAAGAGTCAACAGATGAAGGGTGAAGATCACGGAAGGATAGAAAATGATAATTGCATCCTAAAAGATCTGACCAATGAAATCTGCTTACAATGTTAAAGTGTTACAATGTTAAAATTACCTTAGAATGCCATTCTCTACGTGTTCTGTGTATTATAAATCTTTCAATTTTCATTGACAGTTTCAGTGGAAGGCTAACTTTACAACCGAGGTTCATTTGTACGACATAAAGAAATCTTGTATTCAGGAGTTAATAAAGCCTCCTAATGAAATGCCCGCAATGTCAACAACGAACCTTTGTAAGTTATACCAAAGTCCTTGTCGACGACCACAAGCAGTGAATGCCTATTAGAGTTTGTCTTAATCTAACAAAAATGACATCCACTATGTGACTATGCACTCAACGGAAACGGTGTGGAATAAAACTCGTCTAACATTCTTAAGTACTCTCCGCGCCGTAATATCTCGATTTTCGTGATCTTGCTCGACGAAAGAGTAACAAGAAGGCCATTCGATTCGTGAAAACGATTTCGCGAACACTTCGACGTAGAGGGAAGAGACATTCCGACGTGTTTGCTTGCTGCAATCTTCCAAATCTCGAGGAACAAGAATTTCGGAGAGGAACGTCTTCTTTTGTCTGTTTTGATGAACATACTGACTTTAGTATCGTATATCTGGCTTAGTGTAAACATATTTAATTTTGAGTAAAACAAGATAGATACCAGGAAGTGAGAAAATAAAACTTAGTGATTAAAGATAAATTAATAAAAAATTAAACATTGTTGAACCCAGGTAGAAATTGTGGTATCCCTCCCGTACTGACGAAACGCCTAATATGCTCTTGAGAAGTATTCTAACCTTTTATTCTAGAAAATTTATTCGAATCCATCCCCTCTGATGATATCCTGATGATATGTTATAATACTAAGCTAAAAGATTTGATTTCAAAATTCGAAAATTAATACTGTAAAGCCCTCATAGCTTTCAAAGCTACAATCTTTCGCCAATACCCTAGTTACTTTATTCGGAACATATGAAGAAAAGTTGCTGCTCAGTATCTATTAATATCTTTATGAACAATCAATATATCCTTCAATAACCTTTTCTGTAGAGTTGTCGAAAACGAAGACGTATCTGTCTCATTCTTGACCCTCAAAATCCAAGTGAAATCTGATGCAAGATTATAGACCATGGAGGGTGTCACCTTCGAAAGAAGATTAGGGAGGATGACTTTGATTTTGTGGTAGCTATCGGCTCACTCTTTTGAGCTGATTTATTCAAAGATACAGGATTATCGCTGTCCTTACTATATTTTTAACAATATAAGAATATCTATACAATAAATATTGCAGTTGCTTTATGGCAGGACATCGAAGGATACCATGTGAGGTTTAAGGAATACTCATAGCTGAGCCTTCTTACTACCACCAAAGCACCACCTTTATAGACTTTATGAAATTTATCACGTCGAGGTCAAGTATGGCGAACTTTCTACGCCTACGTTAATCTCTCTTCTTCCGATGGGAAAGTGCCAAAACCTGAGGTGTATAAAATTGGAATCACATGAAATACAATATGCTACAATAGATGGCCCAAACAATTTTCTATCGAATTTTTAAGCAAAACGCCCGGAAATTTGTTCGAATCCACAAAAAAACGCATTTTTTATTTACGTTTATCACGTATTTCCCATGAGGAAAAAAAGACGTTTTTGTAGATTTTTTTTCAGAATTCTCAATATTGGTGAATCGAATTCGAAATATACCATTTCTCTTCCCCATTAGTCACAGAATGCGAATAAAATAACACTTTTCATATATCACCCCCATAAGTGTGTCTTATAGGGTCCCAAAAACTCCCATGAGTGAAAAAATGGGGTTTTCAAGTTCTTGACGCTAATTATGATTTTTGGGGGTTTTTTTCAACTCAGATTATTTCAAAAACATGAAATACTACTTTGTACTGATAATTAGATGTTCATTTGAATTGTTTAACCTATTTCTTATTGTTTTTAGCAACTTTCTCTTAGAAGAGGGTTAGAAAGTCAAGGTGTTTTTCTGAATTTTTCAACTTATTTCCAACGTTTCAGTTAAAGCAAGGTAATAATCAATTTAATTTAGGAAAAATACTTGTTCAAACAAATAGTAAATGTTCATAGCTATGTTCTTCTAGATTGATACTACATAGTTGTGGTTTTCCTTGAAATTTTTAACTTTGTATCACTTTTTAATTAGATTGAAGTATTAATTATTTAATTTTTAAAAAATAATTGTTTCAACAATTTATCATCATTGCTAATAATATTTCCTTTGCTTAATGATAGAAACTTGTGTTTTTTTGTGCCATTTTTAACTCTTCGCCCACTTTTCACTCGAACTCTGTTAATATTTGATTTATTTCAACAAAAATAATTGTTCGGACAAATTATTATTGTTTATGGCTTTCTCCTCTTAGATTGGGGCTAAAAAGTTGCGGTTTTTTCTGAAATGTTTAACTTTGCTTTACCTTTTTAGTTGTGAACAAATAATAATAAACACTAGAGAGAATAATTTTTTAGCAAGTATTGTATTTTTTTATGAAAACTATTTTTGTTCTTTTCCCAATGTTAAAAAAAAATTAAATAAAACAAAAAAGCCGAATTCATTTAGTGAAATTTGAATTTCGAATTCTCCACTAAAATTATGGATCTACAACGCAAAAATTAATTTTTAATAAAGTAGTTCCACTTTCAACCAAAGAGTTTAATTTTTAATCTGAAAATATAAATTTTTAATCAAAAATATATAGATTGATATTTCAAAAAAAAAAAAATTTCATTCGAAATAAAAAACAATCTAATTCAGGCAATAATTAAATCAATTCAATCTAATTCAATCTAATTGAATTTCATTCAAATTCCAATCAGTGCTAAGTTGA
>WSXT02207803.1:0-18049 GCA_011762715.2 Neuroterus valhalla
CAGAGGGGCTGGAACCGAACGAGTTACGCTTACCCCGCAAGGGATTTGGCTTAATGGTATAATAATAATAATAATAACTATGTCATAGAAAACTTACTTTATTGGCTTGAAATTTCAGCAATTCGATTAATCTTCTTCTTTCTTGGCTTCAAATTAAACTATGATTGAAAACTGTTTCATTTCTGAATTCAACTGTGTTTCATCGAAACACGAAGTTATTTTAAATTCAACTATTTCGTTTTTTGGAAGGATTAAGAAAACTTCTTCAACATTCTAACAAATTCGAGAAATAAATTTATCGATTTAAAAACTTGTCTTTTTTATGGGAAACCTATCTCCTTGTTTGAAAATTCATATTTTTCAGTTGGAAATCCGATGACTGGTTCAAAAGTTAAACTTTTTTGTTGGAAATTCATTGCATTTGCCTAAAAATTTCGTCAGGGGAGTGGAAAACTGCAGAAAACCGCAACTCCTAAGCGCAGCCGTCTAACAACAGATGAATTTGGATGAACAGATCCCATAGCATCGATAGCCACTTCGATGAGTCAAGAATCACCACCCAGCTAACTGCATCATTGTAGAACTCCTTTCATGATTTATAGGTCATAATTTATGATCGGTAATTTAAAATATACTTTTCCGAACTACTGACTCATTAAAATGCTCCAATTAATCAGATTCTGGAGAGATTCTAAACTAAATGATACTTGACCAGATCGGCGAGATTTTTAAACAAAACAGAAATTAATCAGGCCATCCCTTATCATAAAAGGTGCAAAATAAAATTATTAATTAGCAAAACACAAGCAAGTGTCGAGCAATAATTTAACTCCGACAAATTGCACGCTACGTAACTGCAAAACGAGCCTTAACGAACGAAAGATTATAATAAACTGGTGCTCGTAAGGAGAGGAGGAAAAATATTTGCTGCTGACGTTAAATTCGCAATTTCCCCTTTTTTCAAAGTTCCTAAACCGGTGTAATTTATTTCTGTCACTCGACATAAGTCACAAGCCCACGTGTCCGTTAAATATATATATATATATATATATATATATATATATATATACGTCAGAGTTACGGAATAAGAGAGTCACACACTCACTCACTCACGTATAATCAGCTAAGATCAAAAGATTACTTACTATCTAATATTGCCCCTACTTCCCTTTGCCATTAAACTTTAAACGGACAAGCAATGTTCATTTAAAGGAATCCATGATTTTGAGAACATTCTGCTTGAAACTTCACTAAGAAATTTCGAAGGAATATGGTAAGTCTAATTCAAATTTTTCAAATCTTCCGGGCACATTCTGATCTCATGCCGCGCACGCAGTTCGCAAGTTTGAGCGCGCCAATGACGCGCGTTCTCGCGCTTCGCATTTGATGCAAGTGTGTACAAAACATTGAATTTTGTATACATTAGGTTGAACTTTGATCTAATAAATTTATGTTATGCAAATTTATATCTGTACCTTAATTTACTAGCCTAATGATGTTTTTTACTTTTGCTACAATACGCTTCTGATGAAAGACAAACTATTTGGTCCTAAAATATTTCTTGACTTGGACGAAATAAGAGTTTGAAATAGAGGCTACCTGCTTCATGGGAAATTGTTTGATAAACGTATATCTTTCTACGGTGAAGAATTTAATTTTGAAATAATTTGTTGTATCTGGTGTCGTTTTCTGATGAGTTTTCGGAGAAAGTTAAATTCCAATCTTACAAGTTGTATCTTAGATAAAAAAGTACAGACTTTCAATCATTGAAAAAATAGAAGTTTTCAACAAAATATTGAAACTTTGAAAAAAATGGATGATTTTCTTGACCAATAGTGCATTTTCAACGAAAAAGAA
This sequence comes from Neuroterus valhalla, assembly GCA_011762715.2. Classification (NCBI taxonomy): domain Eukaryota; kingdom Metazoa; phylum Arthropoda; class Insecta; order Hymenoptera; family Cynipidae; genus Neuroterus; species Neuroterus valhalla. The sequence goes on from WSXT02207803.1 coordinate 1,858, forward strand.
TACTTTTTTCGGGAGGACTATTTTCAGATACAAAACCGAATTTTTGACCAAGAAAACAGATTTCGGCAAAGTGATTCTATTTTCAACAAAATAATAAAACTTAGAAGAAAAAGGTAAATTTTTACCTATGCATACTGAAAAATACAAATTTTCAACAAATCGGGTTAACTTCCAACCAAGAAGTAGATTCTTGAGCTGAAAAAATGAATCTTTAACAAAGTAATTAAGAAAGATAAATTCTCAATCTGAAACAAAGAATTTGAACTTAAACAAGTGCACTTTCGCCCGGAAGAAACTATCATAAGAAACTAGTGGAATCCTCACCAAGATACTTGAATTTTAAACCAAATAGTAGAATTTGAAAACTAAATAGCCTAACTTCTGACATAATAGAGAAATTTCGAAAAAAATACATTGAGTTGAACAAAACTACTAAACTTTTTAATCGAAAATATGGATTATCCACAAAACAGTTGAATTTTCAATCAAAAGTATGATGATTTTCGTTGGAACGAACTGGTTATCAGTGGGAATTTTAACATACCCTGAAGTGGTTTAAAAATTGTAATTATCTTTGAAATGTGCATTAATATTTTCGATGGAAACTACTAGCTTTACTTATAAATGTACAAAAGATTCAAATAATTTTTAAAATATGATAATTAGGAGAAAATGGCCCAACTCCGACTCCCCAAATTGTTTTGTATCCAGAGAAAGCCAATCAAAACCAATTTTATTGAGACCTATTTCTATTGGAAGGGTGTTAACTCCAGCAATTTCCTGCCGCAAACCCAATTTTTGAACATGCACCTTCCCTAACATTAGAGTTGGAATCTCCACGTGTACAAAACAATTTGGGGTGGGGTTTCTAATTTCTAATGTTCTTCAAATTATGAACCATAATGCGATCTTTTCTCCTTTGAATTGCATAGCATTTAAATTGCAATCATACAAATTTTACGTTTAAAAATGGTTTAAAAACAATGAAAATTGGAAGCACTGAAATTGAAATGGTTTGAACTGTGGGAGCATTTTTCTGAAAACTCATTCGAGAGTTCTAGATGCTTTCGAGTTTTGGGAAACAAAGCTAGGTTTCCGAATTGATCAATATAAGTATAAGAAACTGTTTTACAGAATCATGAATTGCCATTTCATTCAGATGCTTCCGACTTCCGAGCACGAGTTACGAAGTTTATCCGTTGCTCAAAGATTCTGTTACTTAAAGAGAATCAAGCGCTGGAAAGCTAGGTATCCAGTACCTGCATTTACAGCTGCAACCGCAGCTTAAGCTATACGGCTGAAAAGTCCAACAGGTGGTATTCACAACAGATAACTTATATCCGTTGCTCGTTCCATCTTCTCAGACACTAATCTCACCCTGTTCCTTAACTAGCATAGACAAACTGGCGTAACTTGTCCTATAAAGTCGAAAATTAGAATTGTGCTCAAAGTCATGGGACATACGCCGATCGCGATAAATGGACGACATACGGAAGGAACCCTATACTATTAGAAATAAGTCTTAGGTTCCTTTCCACTGTCACAACGACGACCTTTGCTTACCACTCCCAGACAATTTTTTTCCTCTGGGATCCCCTTCCACGCATTTAATATTTCAATCTCCTGCTTTTCAAGTTTTTACTCTCTCATGTCATCATGTTTTTCTTGCTCTATATCATTCTCCATCGTAGCATTGCGCTCAATTATATCTTTTATTTGCATTAAGAAATGGAATACAAATTAGACATGTATGAGGATACGGGAGATTGGCGCGCGGTGCGCAAGCAAACTTCCAATGTACGTGCGACTTGCCCGGTATTTACAAATTGAGCTCTACCAGCTCTTGGATTGGCGCGCGGTACGATAGCAATTGGCCACTGCGGAACGGCTTCCCACTTCCACGCTGTTGCAGGGTGTCGTCTTGGATCATTGGCGCGCGGCACGCCGGGAGCGACCAATGAGCGAGTGGATCACTTCAGCCGCCTTTGCATGAAAACAACGCGTCTGGCGCCTCGACTCCACAAACATCAGTTGGCAGAGATGCTCATGATAGTTTGATAGATTCCAGTCTATCAGGCACATCGAAGTTAATTGTTCGAGACTTGAGTTCTCGTACACCTGCCCTCCTTAGGGCAAGCCTTAGTCAGATCGACATGTGACATAAATTATTCCGATGAAGGTTTCCCTTCTACTTCTACTTTTTGGTTTCAAACTCTACCAGCCTCTCTGTTGAGCAAATTACTTCCATGATTCCCGATATTTGTGAAATCCTGGATTCTGATCCAGTAGTTTTTGCCTCCTGGGTTCCTTCATCCTCTTTCGCACTTAATCCAGCCGATGGCTCAGAAGTCATGAACACTATTTCATCCAAACCAGATCTTGAGTTTTCGTCTAAACACTCTTCCGATTTTAAAATGGTGAAATCTAAATGCTCCGAACGATAACGCATTGCTAGTAACGCAAAATCGGCCACCCCTTCACTTTTCGCCGATGGGTCTATTTTTTGAAGCTCATACTATTACGATGCGTCTGTTTCTAAGGAACAGAGTCCTCCTCCAATCCGTATCGTTCGTAAAGAACTCTAGATCAAAATTCTTCAACCCTTCTCAAACCTGACATCCTGATCCGTTCTGCTAAAAACGCCACTGGCGCAATTATGGTCTATCCGCAAACAGTTGATAGTTTTCGTGCCATCACCTACAAACTTGAAAAGCACGAAATCAGCTACACCACCAATCAACTCGAACAAGACGAAGACCTTATCGTTTCACCAGAGGAGTCAACGAATTTTTTTCTGAAGAATTTGGCAACTGGTTGTCGTCCATCTGGACCCATCCGCTCCTACTGATAAGTCCATATTTGACATCAAACTTCTAGCTGGCCTCAGCGTTCAAGTTGAAGCCAAACAAAAATCAAACATCATTCCTCAGTGCCGTCCTTCCCTCGAATTATTCTACACTGCAAATTAATGCCGATCCTCTTGAGCTTGCGCCTTCTGCACTTACTGAGCCACCTATCACAAATGTCCTAAAGTTCTTCAAAAACCTGGCATTAAGTCACATCGAACTCGCCAACTTTCTAAACCAAATCCCACTAAAAGCCCTTGTCCTCTTCCTGAGCCTCGTAGCGCCTTTGAACCCGCTTCGGCCAACGATCCTTTACTGACGCAGTCTCGGCTCGTCCTCTAGCATAGGAGACACGTCCGTAGCTAGTTTCAATCATCTCTTAATATCGATCCACTACAGAATCCGCAACTACAGAAGCTTTTCCGTGAGTTCCTCTCCGCCTTCGCTACTGCCTTTAAGCATCCGACCTCTGGGTGCTCACAAGCGACAAGAACTGACTCAGACATACGCTTTGAGACTTCAGTCCTCAGTGGCTTATCTTCCAAATCCCTGAATCAACTGACTTGCAAATTACGCGAGTCAAACTTACGACTCTCAAGATATTCATCTTACGTTCGTCCGTGTTTCGCTCTACGCGTAAGTGTCCTTGCATTGTAACCGCCTTGGACAACCAATTTCATAGTCACTTCTTTTCTTTTCAACTTTGTTCATAACCTCGTAACAGAAGATGCCTCCGTCTCGCCAACGACGGTCAATCTTTTTCTCTTGATGAAGAAGAAGTAAGAATTTTTGCAGATTCCCTCAAAGATCAATGCTCCAGCTTTCCTAGCCTTGATAAATTTGCTCATTCTCACGACCATGCCCCTAAGACTGTTCAAAACATCACTGTCACAGACAAAGACTTTATTCCCACCTCTCCTCAAGAAGTCTCCGACACAATCCGCTTCTTGAGAAATCGTGAAGCCTCGGCGATAACACCATTAGCAATGATGTAATAAAAACTCTCCCCCACAAACATGACATGACTATTGGCAACATTATAACGCATTGTAAGTTACAACACTTTCCCTTAGTCTGGGAAGAGGCTTTTGTCATTTTTCTTACAAAACCGGGAAAACAGATCAGCTCATCATCAAGCTTTCGACCACACAGTACACTTTGTACTCTTAGTAAACTAGCCAATAACACCATTTTCTCTCATTTTAATGATTTTTTTTAGCGATACAACATTCTTCCTGACTTCTAGCACAGTCTTCGCAAACGCCATAGAGCAACCCATCAACTTCTTCGTGTCTCTAAGAACATTGCCGAAAATCTTAACAAGAGCAGGCACACATCCATGTTTCTTTTGAATTGTAAGCAAGCTTTTCATAGAGTCTGGCACGACAGTCTTTTCCATAAATTAATCCATTCAAATTTTCCTTACTATCTCACCGCTCCAATCAGATCCCTTTTCTCGCACAGAAGCTTTAGAGTCCGCATCGGGAAATCCTTGATGAACCCCCATTTTATCATCTCCGGTGTCCTTCAGCGCTAAAAACTCTCTCCTTCTCTCTTCAACGTGTTCATTTACGAAATTCCTGTTGATGAGAAAATTCTCACGGCGGAATACGCTGATGATATTGTTTCTTTGATGAAACAAAGACGGTACGGAAGATCATATATTGGACAACTCGGTTGTGGATTGCGGAAAAAGAATTATAACATGAAACATTATATCCGCAATTGCGAAACCAAAAAATGGTTAGGCTGTTGGTTTGGATGATATCACTGCTGCAGTGGTTATTAACAATGAAAGGTACTGGCTTTTGTGAATATGTGAATTCATGAGTATGTGTGCTGTGAATCGTAAAGTTTGAAATGATTGGAGAGAACAGATTATCGTCTCAAATATGTCTAATCTTTCGCTTGTGCGGCTATGTGAGTTTATGGATGTGTGCTGTGGATGGTGGAGTCCAAAATGATTGGAGAAAGCCGATTATACAAGGATAAGGGTAATGTAGGCGAATGAACTAATTTTCGTCGAAGATTGTTAATCATATATTTATATTCTTTATATCTTCCAGGAGTTCGTTATTTCAATCAGGTATGCCATTTTTCTTCTGGTTGTGAACGTTTGCACGACATCACGTTTTATTGAATCGGATGGCCTGTTTGCTGCAAATTAGCAATTATTGAGGCTCCTTGATCCCACCTATATTCCCGACCACCGTGTTCGCGCGCCGCCCTATCTTTTTCCTTCTTGTTCTCTTTGTCCCATGCTCTTCCCACGGCGGGTCATTACGACTTCCTGGGCGTTGTGGAACGATGGCGAGGGATCCAGGGAAAAAGGGCATATTTCGCAAGTGTTCCTATACAAGAAATACGACACAGGGAGGGACACCATTCAAGCACCTTCAGCAAGGAATCCGTCATGCTTGACAAATGACGACTAATTTTGAGACTGAAGATCACGATTCTCATGCAAATGGTTTCAAATCGATTCTATTGAAACTAATTGTAAGTTTACAAACTGTTTTCCAATTCGACGGGTTTTTATCTCATAAATATTTTGCTCATGGATAATTGTCAAAAAGTCGACAACTTCAAGTCAAAGGTATTTTCCGCTTGCCCTTCCAATAACGAACAATTACCGTAATTGTATCAGTAGACTCTAAATGTACATCAGTCGAAATTGTCTGATTCAATTATTCAAGCATGCTTAGACTGAAAAACATCAATTTTGACTGATGAATCAGTCAATGTTGCTCACTGACAAAATAAGAGAGTCACAACATTCCCAAAAGGGTCTCAAAACTCCCAAAAAAGTCTCAACAGTTCGGGTAATGTCTCAAGACTATCAAGAGAGTCTTAACATTCCCAAAACGGTCTAAACAGGAGTCTCAACAGTTTCGGAAATGTCTGAAACTTCAAAAGAGTTTCAGCTTTCATGAAAGAGTAACAACACTTCTGAAAGAGTCTCAACACTTCTGGAAGAGTCTCAACAGTTCTGAAAATGTCTCAAGGCTACCAAGAGATTCTCAACAGTCTCAAAACGGTCTCAACACTCTCAAAAGAGTCTCAATACTACCAAAAGTCACCCTCAACAAACTCTCAACAGTTCTGAAAGAGTCCAAACATTCCCAAAACGGTCTCAACACTCCCAAAAGTTTAGCACTCCCTCAACAAACTCTCGACAGTTCTGAAAGAGTCGCAACAGTTCTGGAAATGTCTCAAGATTACCAAGAGGGTCTCAAAATTTCCAAAACGGTATTAACAGTCCCAAAAGAGTCTCAACGGTTTCCAAAATGCCTGAAGTCTTCAGGAGAGTTTCAACACTTCTGAAAGAGTCTCAACAGTTCTGGAAATGTCTCAAGACTACCAAGAGAGTCTCGAAATTCACAAAACGGTCTGAACAGTCCCAAAAGAGTCACAATAGTTTCAAAAATGTCTGGACACTTCAAAAGAGTTTCAACACTTCTGAAAGAGTCTCAACAGTTTTGAAAGAGTTTCAACAGTTCTGGGAATAACTCAAGACTACCAAGAGAGTCTCAACATCCCCAAAACGGTATGAACAGTCCCAAAAGAGTCTCAACCGTTTCGAAAATGCTTTAAGACTTCAGAAGAGTTTAAACACTTCTTAAAGAGTCTCAACAATTCTGGAAATGTCTTAAGACTTCCAAGAGAGTCTCAACATTCCCAAAACGGTCTGAATAGTCCCAAAAGAGTCTCACAAGTTTCGAAAATGTTTTAAGACTTCAAAAGAGTTTTACACTTCCGAAAGAGTCTCAAGAATTCTAAAAGAGTCCCAAGAGTTCTGGAAATGTCTCAAGACTACCAAGAGAGTGTCAAAATTCCCAAAACGGTCTGAACAGTCCCAAAAGAGTCTCAACAGTTTCGCAAATATCTGAAAACTTGAAAAGATTTTTAACACTTCTGAAAGAGTCTTAACAGTTCTGAAAGAGTCTCAACAGTTCTGGAAGTGTCTCAAGACTACCAAGAGAGTTTCAACATTCCCAAAACGGTCTGAACAGTCCCAAAAGTGTCTCAACAGTTTCGAAGATGTCTGAAGTCTTCGAAAGAGTTTCACACTTCCGAAAGAGTTTCAACACTTCTCAAAGAGTCTCAACCTTTCTGTTAGTGTCTCAACAGTCCTAGGAATGTCTCAAGACTACCAAGAGAGTCTCAACCTTCTCAAAATGGTCTCAATGCTCCCAAAAAGGTCTCAATGCTACCAAAAGTCTTACCACCCTGAAAAAACTCTCAACAGCCCTGAAACAGTCTCAACACTCCCAAAATTAGGCAATAATGATAAATGCTGGTTCAAAATTTTTTCTCGATTGTTCCTTCGCTTCGCGTTTGTGGAATTCTCTCAAGACTTTTTTTGCGCTTATTATTCCAGGTCGGTACCACGAAAGTAATGACTGGCAGATGAATCGGACAAGTGGATGCTTTTTGTACGTAAAGCACGTACCACAACAAATTGACTTTCCGCGCGATAAAAGCAGATAGACTCGTGGATTGAGAATAAGTTGTGGACTGATAGCAATTTCTGATCCCTGCACGAACAGACGGAAATCAAATAAACACGCGACGAGCATACATATAATTAGAAGATATAATGGAAACGAGGACATATCAAACGAGAAATCGAGTTTCCCACATTCATTTTCTCTTCTCATTCAACTTTTCTCCCATTTTCCAGCATATTATAACGCGTTCTGATTTACCGATTAACACACTTCACATATCGTAGGAATAAGGAACAATTTCTAATAATTAGCCTCATTCTCAATATTTCTGTCGAAAAACCTGATTGGCCTCTGAATGAATTGGAGTTGCTCTATTTATTACATGCAAAATAATCCGCTGCTAACTTTCATTCGCCTCCGAAAGATTTTAGAGAATTTCCTAGGATTTACAGAGACTTCTGCTACCGACACATTACCGACATCAAGAAAATTGCATAGAGTCAGTGGTTTGTGTCCGTGCTAACCCTCTAACACATTCTCGATAACGTATTTTTGCATTTTCCTACTGCCTTATTTATTTCAATCGTAATAAAATACAAAAACACTTTGACTAACTAACTAACTTTGACTAACCTAATGAAAAAAATAAATAACCTTTTCCGTTATTAATAAATTATCGTTATCGTTATCAATTCGAAAATAAGTTTTTTCTGTTGTTACTTTTGAAAAGATTTTTTCATCTGAATGAGAAAGAAACGAACCGAAAAGTTTAACCTTACATGGAAAGGTCAGGTTCTAAGTGAACTACATGAATTTTCAAACTGAAAATCGAATGGTTACATTTTTAGTTGAAAGGAATAATTTTGAACGAAAAAAAAACTTCGAACAAAGCAGTTAATTTTTCAACAAAAACGCTGAACATTCAACAAAAAAAATTACTTTTGCAGGGGAAAATCCTCGAATTTCTGAGAAAATGACAAGTCTTTGTAAAATTATTGCAGGCTAAGCTGGCATTTTACGCTATAGGAATAATGATATATATTTAAAACAATATCTACAATTTTCGACTATTTTCAGGTTATGCAAACGTTTTCAAACAGATATCGATTATTTGGAAAAAATCATGAAATTTCAGGGATTTTTATCTGTGAGACACAAAAAACTTTTATTAATATAATTTTCATATTTCAATTTCGATTTGCATGGGAGCGCGCGTGTTTATTTTTTTCTTCCGTTTTATCTTTTAACATTCCTCTATTTCTTTCTTTCATTATTCTTCCTTCCTTCTTCTCTTTCATTTTTTCCTTTCATTCATTCTTCTTCCTTCTTTCTTCTCTTTCCTCTTTTCTTTCTCCCATCCCTTTTTCCTTCCTTCCTTTCTTTCTATCTTTATTTCATTCTTCCTTCCTTCTTCCCATTCTTCTTTCCTTCCTTTTTCACTTCCTTATTTTCTTCCACTCCTCTACTCTATCTGCTTTCTTTCTACCTCACCTTCCTTCTTCCTTTTTCTCTTTCTTCCTCCAATCCTTTTTCCATTTCTCTCTCTCTTTTTTTTCTTTCTTTCTTTCTTAATCCTTTCCTCCTTTTCTTTATTCCTTTATTTCTTCCTCTCTCATTTTCTACTTCTCTTCTTTCTTCCTCCTTTTTTTCATTCCTCTATTCTTTATAGAGGAATTCTTTCCTCTTATATTTATTTTCTCCTTCTTTCTTTTCTTACTCTCTTCTTTGCTTCCTTCCTACTTCTTTTTCTTTCTTTCTTTCGGTCTTTCTTTCTCCTTTTCTGTCTTTCTTCCTGCATTTCTTCTTCCTTTCCATCCTATTTTCGAATATATTCCATTCTTCCCATCTGAATTCCTTTCTCCCTTTTTTCCATCCTTCATTTTTTTCCTTTTTCCTCTATTTCTTTCTTCCTTTATCACTTCCTTTCCTCTTTTCTCCTTTTTTTATACCTTTCTTTTTTCCTCCCTTTTTCTCCTTTCCTTCTCTTCATTCTTTTTTCCTTCCTCCATTTCTTTATCCCTTTCTTGCTTTACAACATTATAATTTCATTAGGATCAATAATCTTCTAAGTATTTTGGATCATGTTGAATCGATTGATGTCGAATCGAAAATTCATATTTCAACAATTTAAGGTTACGTTGGCGTTTTACTGAATAGGTATTGGAGGGAAGAATGCTCGAACTTCTAAGAAAATGATGAATTCTTCGTACAATCGTAGGCTGAGGAGGACACTACGGTAGTTGTTCAACCAATATTATATTATTATTATTATTATATATGCATACATATATACATTAATATCATATACAATATACATAAAATCATAAAATTTCAAGGAATATTTACTGTGAGATACAAATAACTTTGTAATAATATAATTTTCATATTTTAATCCGGATTCGCGTGAGGAGTGCGCGTTTGGGTTCTTGGTCAGAATAAATTTACATTTAAATTGAACAAAACAACTGTAAAACTGATTCTAGAAACAGACCATAAAAATTACCCATCTTATCACAAATGCAAACATCTCCCAAAATTTGAGCAGCAATACCTAACCAAACACGAATTACGACACGGTTTGGTAAAGCTAATAGAAGCTGGTGCTGAATTTCACAGAACAATATGCACTCGTTAGTTTAGACAAACACTTGAAGTACAAGGAGGAAGTGTGACAAGGAAGTATGGAGGAAAGATGGTAAGAATAAGTAGTAGCAGAGAAACCGACTCTGAAAAATCTCTGTTCAAATATTTGTCGACGATTTGTGGGAGCTGGCCATACACGACATCCTTGAAGCGAGCTAGTATTCCACAGGGAGAGTTAACGGCACGGTAAACAGAAGAACCTTCCTTCTCACTTTCTGCTTTTGGCAGATTGTTGACTTAGCTTTCATCTCGCCCCCCCCCCCCTCCTTCCTTATATCGTTTACCAGCCTTCTGCATTTTAACATTGGAAAGAGCTTGACTAGAGACGTTCGAGTTACCTTCACGCGGCCATCTTGTTTTTCTTTGGCGGCTCGATAACTCAAACTCAACAACGAAACTCAGTCGGGCAATCGGATTTCTGGCCCGTGCCAGAACTACTAATTCAAGCAAAGTTTTCATACAGGTGATATCTTTCAAAATGGAAAAATAAGAATGATCTAAAGTCACGAGGTGGGCTGAAAGTTTTATCTCCTGAACCAAAAATAGAGAAACCACCCCTAAAAGCCATGATATTATTCGATCTTCAGATTACCTCACATGAAAACAGGTGGAAGATTCCAGGCTAGTAGATTGTATGCAACAGTAGGCAAACGGGAGCCCCGTAAAATTCCGAAGTGGGCGAAGAAAGGCACCGCTTTCTCGCTACCTTCATTTTTCATTCCCACGCATTCCTCACCAGAATCCTTCAGGAAATATCTTATTTAGGGAGCTAGAAGGACTTTCTTTTCAAGAAAAAGTTGATATCTGCCAGGAAGATAATTCTGCGAGTTGAGGCAATAATTTGGTATACCTGGGTGATTTTGGTGAGTACATTCGAGAAGCCAGTTCCGAGAGTCGGTCTCTTTACGAGGAGCTGGAGGCAAGTAGGATCTCGTCTTTCGTTTCTTCAGTTGTAAGCCGTGTTATGTGAGGAAATCACAAGTTCGAAATCAGGCCCGGGTAATGATGTCTGGAGAGAGGAATAGGCTCGTAGCCTGAGGCCTTGGGTAGGGCCGGCCGAGTTCCGTAAAACATAAACGCGAAAGGATAAAGCTCGGAAGGATATTATGCAGATTGCAGACTTGGGTCTGATGGAGCCTGATGGAACCTGATGGAACTCCAGCCTACGTGATCTGACCGACACGACGTGCTGGGCACATATCGATACTGTGGAAGGATTTTACTGAGTCTAATGCATCCCACTTCTAATATTCCAATTTCATCATTTCAATCTATCCCTCTCTATCCATACTGAAATTACGTTACGGGTTTGTGCCTCCTTCCTAACTCCCTCTCTTCTTTTCTTCCTTCCTTCCTTCCTCCCTTCAACCCTTCCTTGAATCCTTCCTTCCTTTCATTCTACCATAATATCTCTCTTTTTTCCTTCTTTCCTTTCTTACTCCCTTGGTTAAAAAATCATTCTTTATTGTGCAAAATGCAACTATTTGGTTAGAAATTAATTTATTTCGGATCAGGAATTAACTTTATAAATTACTTCATGGTTGAGAGTTTATATATTTCCCCTAAATATAACTTTTTCCTAGAACATTCGATATTAAGATCTTGGGAACCAAACTGATTTATTAAACATGTGGTATTTTTCAACCTAATAGGTAAATTTCTATAGAATGAATAAAAATAGGTGAATGAATGATTGTTCTTTACACCTTCGATGAATGATTTTTCAGTTACTTGGACGCATTATATTCTTCCGAGATATTTTTTGCATATGAAGAATACTGTTTTCAAAAATATATGCCAGTTCACAACACGCCTATAGAAGCTTCACTTAGAAAAAAAGCTGTCAGTTGCTTTTATCTTGAGATGTTGGATTTCTATCTTGCTTCTTTCTTCTTTCCTTCCTTTTTTCCTTTTTTTCCTTTCTTTTTTCTTTTCTTTATTTCTTCTTGCCTTCCCTTCTCTCTTCCTTCATTTTTTTATTATTTTCTTTTTCTCTTTCTCCCTTTATTCCTCTCTTTCTTCCTTCCTTTCTTCCTTTAATCCTTCCTACCTTCCTTTTAACCTTAATTTCTCTCTTTTTTCCTTCATTCCTTCCTTTCATTCTTTTTTCCTTCCCTTTCCCTTTCCCCTTCCTCATTTTCTCCCTCTCCTCCTCTCTATCCTTATACACATTCAATTATCTTTTTTCTTCCTTCCTTTCTTCCTGCCTTCAATCCTCCCTCTCTTCCTTTCTTCCTTTTTTCTTTTTTTCTTTATTCCTCTCTCCTTCCCAACCTTTATTTCTTTTTTCTTTTTTACTTACTTTCTTCCTTCCATCCTTCCTTTCTCTCTTTCTTTTTTTCTTCTTTTCATCCTTTCATCCCTTCTTTCTTTTCCTTCATTCCTTGCTTGCTTCTTTGCTCTTGTATTTCATTCTTCCTCCCTTACATTCTTACTTCCTTTCTACCTTACTTTCTTTTTGTCCTCCTTTCTCTCTTTCTTCCTTTCTTTCTTCCTTCTTCCTCTTTTTCTGTCTGCCTTTCTGCCTTCCTACCTCCTTCTCTTTGTTTCTCATTTTCTTTTTTCTTTCTTCCTCTCTTCCTTTCTTCCTTTCTCCCTTTCTTTCTTTATTTTTTTCTGTTTTTTATCTTCTTTCCATCCTAACTTCTTTCTACCTTTCTTCCTTTCTCCATTCCTTCCTTCCTTTCATCATTTTTCCCCTCCTTCTTCCCTACTTTCTTTCTATTTCTTCCTACTTCCAGTTTTCTTACTCCCATTCTTTCTTCGCTTCTTTCTTTACTTCCTTCTCCCTCCTCTCCTATTTTCTTTTTCCCTTACTTTCTATCCTCCTTTCTTCCGCTCTATCTTCCTCCTCTCTTTCTGTTTTCTTCCTCTCTTCTCTTCTTCCTTCCTCCTCTCTTTCGTTCCCCATCCCCTTCTCCTTTTCTTCCTTTCTCCCTTCTTGATTTCTTTCTTCCTTATTTCCTTTCTTTTTTCCTTATTTTCTGCTCATTTCTTTGTTTGTTTCTTCCTTCTCTTCCCTCTTGCTATGTTTCTTTCTCCCTTTCTTCCTCCTTTGCCTTTTCCGTTGCTTATTTTCTTCCTCTCCTCTATCTTTCTTCGTTTCTACCTATTTTTCTCTCCTTCCTTCCTCTTTACTTTTCCCATCCCTTCCTTCCTTCCTTTCTTCCTTTCTTCATTTCTTTCTTTCTTCCCTTTTTTCATTCTTCTTCATTTTTTTCTTTCTTTCTGCCTTTCAGCCTTTATTCCTTCCTATCTCCCTTTCTTCCTCCATTTCTTTCTTTCTTCCTTCTCTCCCTTTCTCAAGTTCTCCCTTCCTTCTTTCTCTTATTCCTTCCTTCTCCCTTTCTTCCTTCTTACTTACTTTCTTTCTTTTTTCCTTCCTTCAATCTTACCGTCCTCCTTCTCCTTCCTTTCTGTCCCAAGGGAAATCTAAGTGAATGACATGAGCCACAGTGAATATTTCTAGGCATATCTGCACAAGAAGATAACCTCTACGACAAATTTCGCTTAATAGGATTTTCTCTTTAACAGCAAAGATTGGTTCAGTTTGATATCAAATGAAAGATTGGATCGAGCTGCAGCCCTTTTGATATCTCATGATTTGCTGTGTATGACTTCAGAATGTAGGATTCCAGGAAATGAAACCATATCTTTATGCACATTACTCTAGAAGAGATTCTGTGTTATTGGTAGACACACATTGAGTCACCAAATAAATAACTTTACCGCTATAAACATCTTCCATGCTCCACTCTGCACTTTATAGTCACAGAGTGGGCGTTCAACATACCTTGCCTATGCTGCATTGGTGCAGTAATGTGAATTGTATCTGCAGGAGAAACATTCACTTCAGAGCAATTGTTTCATTCCTCTCTTATGAATACAAAATTCTCACGTTCTCAAATTCAGTTTCTAATAATTCGTACATGAAAAAATTAGATTAAAGAGTTGTGTATTTAGGGCATTATCCATGTTATGATTACAAAATTTTAGGAATATCCATGTAAAAATTGATTTATTTGTCTCTATTCGAATAAAGGCAGTGGTCAGGTATAGTGCCAATTGGCAAAATCATGACGCTTAGCAGTATAAAGAGTAGTGAACTTACTTCATCTCCATACAAGCTCTTGTGTCACAATAATTCCTTCTTTGGTCTGCCTCTGGATACGCAACCATGCACCTAATCTGAATATGTGTTTGTGCTACTAATTAGATATCAATAACTATAAGATTAGATTTGGAACATTCTATTTTGTGAAACTATTGGATGCTCCAAATGATTTATGAGGTATGTTGTGTCGGTTTGAGGTCTTCACTTCAGAGCAATTGTTTCATTTCTCTCTCATGAATACAAAACTCTCACGTTCTCAAATTCAATTTGCAACAATGCAGGCAGGCAAAAATTAGACGAAAGAGTTGTGCATTTAGTGCCAAATTTGTGTTATGATCATAAAATTGCAGAAATACCCAATAAAGAATTGCTTCCTCTGTCTCCATTTCAATTAGGGCAGTGGTCAGATACACTGCCAATTGGCAAAATCATGACGCTGGGCAGTATGAAGATTAGTGAATTTACTTTCTCTTCATACAAGCTCTTGATTTCCAATCATTCTTTTTTTGGTCTGCCTCTGGGTACGCAACCATTCGCCTAACCTGAATATGTGTTGATGCTATCAATTAGATATCAATAACTATAAGATTAGATTTGGAACATTCTATTTTGTGACACTATTGGATGCTCGAAATGATTTATGAGGTGTGTCGTGTCAGGATGAGGTCTTCATGTGAAAGTAATTGTTTCACTCCTCCAGGATCCTGTCCATCCCTTCATCGATCTCCATCCAGCAAGCTACCTGCGCCTGTGTACTGATTTCTATCTCCTATCTATTTATCAATCTATTTATCAGCCTATCTATCTAAACATCTTTAAGCTCATTTTTGCGATTCACCTTCAAGCCAAGAAGCTAAAAAACACGTACTTGAGTCTCGCATCTAATAATCCCCAGGCTATCAGCCTTCCTCCTCTTCCTTACTTTTTTTTCCAATCTCATGTTGCCGTACCTCCTGTATCTCTTCTTCATCTCCAGTAGCCCGATCTACCTAGAAGGTCTTTACCGACTTCTTGGGCTCCCTCTGATCCTCGGGAAACTCCTGAAGTCCTGACATCTGACATCAACGAAAAGGCCGACCGGCATGGCACGCGGCGAGAAGCTAAAACAAAACGTAGAATGACGGGCTTCTTCGCTCGTTAGCTCCATCCTTTATTTTTATTTTCATTCTTCCGAGATGGCTCTGCTTCGCACGCACATGCGATCCGGTTTACCTATCTCGTCCAATAAACATCGGCCATCTCGAGGAAAGAGCTAACGAAGTCTTGTGAATCAGTCTCAACTAAATCACCCGGTACATAAGCGAGAGACATCCCTGCTACTTACTCAAGTTTAGTCTGAACACCTTCACGGACTCACGTGGTGAAGAATTGAAGATAAACTCCCATGAAAAGTCAGACGTTGTCGATTGCTCTCTGGCACTTGTCAATAAATAACGACACTGTGAGAAAAGCAGGCCTAATGTCCCGTGAAAGGAGCTTTATTTCCTTCGGAAATCCAGTCTTTAAGCGTCAAAGAATCATCAAGAGAGGATGCAAATATCATTGGAGGAGTTTGTTTTTATTCATTTTTCTTATTATGATAGTCTTTTTGAGAAAAACAGGAGAAACGAAGAGAACATCATTGTGGTCACGGTGCACAGTGGTTCAAAATCGAAAAAATGTGTTCCTAATCGCCTACAGGTCGTATTTCTTAACCGATTTGATTGTTTTTTTTTTCAAAATGCTCAGCAATCATTTCTTAAGAGAACTGTAGTTTGCGATTTTTGAATTTGTTTCTCAGATCGACAATATATATACAAGTAAAGAGACAAAATTGACCATTTCAGGTTTGTGAATTTCTAACTTAAGAAAAAATGCTGAAATAAGCTCACTATCGGCCAGACTTATTGCAACTACTCTCATGAAACAGCAATAATTCTATTAATATTTAGGTTGATTATTAAAAAAAAAAATTATAAACAAATTCTTACTTTCGTATATTTCCCATGGGAAATTTTTTTTTTACTCAAATTGCTAATATTTTTCATAAGAGTCTTAATTTGAAACATTAAATTATTAGGAAGGAAGGATTGAGGAAGGGATAAAAGGCATGTGTTTGGTAACACTGGTAAGTGAGGAGGATAGGTTCGAATTAATGG
>WSXT02207814.1:0-18049 GCA_011762715.2 Neuroterus valhalla
TTCATTCTCTTCCTCTTTTTATCCGCAGGACGCCTCCCACTTATTGCATGCCTACTCTATCTGTAATATCTCTATGGACCGTATTCGCCGGCAAGGCTCGGCCATGGTGCTTAAAAAATGTTTATTCTACGGTGGACGTATACGGATTTTTAGGTGCAGGGGACAGGCAATCAGTAAATAAGCAGCGTATGTCGCAACAATATACAGATTTTACATTTATAGTTATTATTCAGATTTGTACGATCTTTTCTGCGTAAAATGCGCCCGACGCGCATACAGCTGACAACGCGAGCTACGCGGCCGTAAGGACCCTCTAGAAGAGGACGCGACAATCTATCAGTATTCACGGATTGGTCGACCGGAGTTGGTTAGTGCGAGAGAGTGCGCAACGGCTGCAAGAGGGAAAAATTCGCTCACTTCTTCTCCCGCTACGGCCATTTCCCATCACTTCCTATCCCGGTTTGGAAACATCGTCGCGTCCTTCACTAGAGGATCCTTACTTGGCCGTAGTAAGGTGCGCACGCATGCGCAACTAGATTCTGGACTAGAGATCTAAATAAATGGGTGTGTGCATCCGCCACTTTGGGTCCATGGAGCAGATGGAATATGTATACAACGTGTGCACTAAACGCGATAATTGAAGCCTGATTTTGATGAAATTAGCTTCTCACATCATTAAATTTCAGGAAATAATATTTTTACATCGTTTGCAGACGTACTAGGAAACGTTTTAATGAATATTTTTATTTCGAAGTGTTCTGAAATGAGATGTGGAAGCTGCAATTGTAGAGACCATATACACTCCACACAAGTGGTTATTAAACTTAAGTCAATAACTTATTCATTCAAGTTTACATAAAAAAATGACATTAGACTTAGTTGAACTAATGTGGAGAACCTATTTGGCGTATTTGTGTGTTTCGTGCATGGTACACTCATTTCGTGTACATCATACAATGCACATGGTATGTAGTCCTAAGTGCGGTTATGTTCACCTTCATTTCAATTTGCAATGGACACGTTAAAACGGTAATGACTTCTCCGCATTAGTGTTACTTAGTCTGATGTGCTTTTTTTAAATTTATCTAAATAACTAAGTTATTTAATTACGGTTCATACGCATATGTGTATGTGGTCTTCACACTGGCAGCTTCCACATTTCATTTCTGAACAATCTGAAAGAAGAATATTTACATGCACGTCTATGAACAAATTCAAACTATCATTTCTGATATCAGAAGCTATTATTATTACAATCAAGATTCAGTTCTTACGCTTTATGTACACGTGGTTTACATACTGCATGGGCCCAAAATGGCAGATGCACATACTCGTCTTTATAGTGCCCTAACTAGACTGTATAGAGCTCCTGGCGGCCCCTGGCATTTGAATTTCGCCGGCTCGCTACGTTTATCGGGAAACCAGACTGGCTGCCATCTCTTGAGAGTTGGCACAGTCGAGTCCTGCTCGACTTCGAGCATATAGTACTGGTGGAGCCATCCCACAGGGCTGCTGACCCGTCATCGGTGAGTGTAAGAGAGAGCACGATTAGAGGGTCATTCCATCTCTCTCGCTTCGCACGCTGAATGGCTGGCCGCGCTGCCTACTACCTTCGACAGTACTAAGGACCCTCTGCCAGTACTACATGCTCGAAGGTAGCAGGCAGCGCGGCCAGCCAATCAGCGTGCGGAGCGAGAGAGATGGCATGACCCTCTAATTGTGCTCTTTCTCCCACTCACCGATGACGGGTCGGCAGCCCTGCGGGCTGGCTCCAGTACTATATGCTCGAAGAGTGCGAACGCAGGATTAGAAGAAGACGTATAGAGCTCCGATAGAGGCCCAGTAGCCACTGGCGCGTACCCACATTATTTGCCGATTGAGTGTAGTCTGCACGTAAGAACCCCCATGCGTTCGCCTAGGATGAAAACTTCGTTTACATTCTTGCAATACGTTAACGTGAATACTGTGGATTTTGCGTAGGAATTAGGAATAATAAAAGTAATCCTGATGTGTAAACTTCGGAACAAACTTCGAAATATAACCAATTTGCATAATGTAAAAGACAGTCCATTAATATTTCGAAGACCATGGCGTGCGTTCTGAACAGCACCTGACCACCTGTCAAAAGTAACCCACTTAGTCGGCCCTTCGTACCTCAAGTACCCTGGTAAAGTGAACACCGTTTCGATTTTACCGGCAACAAAATTGAATAACAAGTTTTTACTGTGTCTTGGAAATTCAACTATGGAGAATAGACATGAGGAGAATTTACTAGTGGAACTAAAAAAAGACAAATTTTTTGTCACAAATGCGTATCGTTCCAAACTTACGACGTGTCGCAACTCCATACTTACAGTACTCAACAAAATCATGATGCGATAAATTATTCTAATGTAAATTTGAAAATTATTTTCTTGGCATCTTCTTGATGTTATGTTTACATCGCGACCGCGTTGAATTCTTGTCGAACGCATACTGCTGATAGATATGGTTTAATATTTTCATAAATATTCTACCTTCCTTTTCCTTGATTAATTAACAATTTGTTCATGCGACCGGTTCTAACAAAACATGGAGGCGGCCATATTTTTTATAAATGTGGCAACAGGAAAGGGACCGTTTTCGGCGAAGTCAATGTCTCACAGATTGATCTCCATATGTCTATTCTTCAAGAATTCAACTATAAGTCCGAAAATTTTCTATGATAATCGTAACCGTTCTACAGTTCTTTGCAAAATTACATGAAAGTAGAGCGAATCTACTTAACTCAATTTTTTTAAGAGCGAACTTTTCCAGCTTTTACTGTTGATGAATTCATACTTTGATCAAAGAAATTATACACGGAATAAAACGGAAAGTGCAAGGTGTAAAACGGGAAACATAAAATTAGAATTGAAACCATATAAAGTAAAGAGCTCTGCTGTGATCTGGGATATAAAGCCGAAAAAGATAAATGAGTGCAAAAATGCATCGTGGAAAATAAAATGCGTAAAAATTTTATAGCGCGATTCACATAGCGTGAAATGAGAGATACGAAAGAGAAAAATAAGAAACATGGAATAAATGAAAACGGATGACAGGATACATAACGTTTAATGCGAAACAGTGACCCAGATGTAAAGAACAGAATAATTCCAGAAGCTCAGTAAACATGTTAAAAATAATAAAATTTACATTATAAATTAAAAACAACGAGAAGCTTGTAAAAGAATGAACTCATGAAAACAAACGAAAGTGATAAGTAAAGTTTCACGCAGTCCAAGTTTCAAAAATCTATTAAGCAGAAATAGACCTACGTAATTGTTTTCCACAAAAATTAAAATTCTTTTGACGAACATATAAGCGATTTCCAAATCTAAAGAAAAACTTATAAAATTTCGCAAAGAATATAAAATTATTGACCGATAATTGGATTCAGATAGGGATTCCAGCTTCTAGGGTAAAAACCGATCAGAGCTGCTGTTCATTAATACCAGCAGATCACTTCACCCTATTTCAATACATACATTAAATAAAGAATTATTTTCTATTTGAGACAGCTTCACACTCACATGGATATCCCGCCTTCCTGGATAGATGAAAATTCCTTTTTGATTAGTCAACGAACTATTGGTAATGAAATTTAAACATACGCGGTATATACTACCCCAAAACACCCTTTAAAGTGCATTAATTACCTTGTGAAGGAGATGTTGGGTTCCATGATGCTTTTACATATAATCGTATTTTAGGATAAAAACAGAAAATTCTGTAAGACAGTCGACTCTTTCTCCGGGTATGAGCATAGAGTACATCCCTAAGCTTTATTTATTGGGCGTTTCACTTTATTCTACATAGAAATCAATATAAAAATCTTTCAAAGGCAGTAATCTAGAAACATATTTAATAAATCTGTTGCATCGCATTTGATAATTTGACGAGCTACTCCTTTACTCATCCATTCCCTTTGTAATGTACGCCACGATTCTGCCAATTTGTATAGTAATTACTCAACTTCAGAATGAAAGCAGTATACAAAGAGCATTCGTAACGTGACACATCTCGTCAATACGTCAAATAAACATTAAAAAACTCGGGAGAAAATGTATCACTTTACGATCCCTTTTGTATTTTTGATGACGCGTGAATTCGCACTCGTCCAAAGCGTGCGATGATTAAAAAAACATCAAAATAATCACATTTCTAGGATCATTATTCACGTTAATCAACTACTACTATTCTCTACTCTTTTCTATGTCATCACAAACTTTACTGCTCTTAATATCTGAACACAACTTGCTTTCGACATTGAATTTCTTGTCTCTGTTTATACTATGTGGTTATGCATTTTTGCTCCCACGTATAAAGATCTTGTCCATTTAGCGTCGGTGCGAATCTGCAAAAATATAGCAATGATTCGCGTTTTCAAAAATGAGGAAGGAAATCGAGATCAATTCTAACAAATAATCATAACGTCTTCATCAATATTTTCTTCAAAAAGATTACAGTATGCTATCATTATTTGTTAGACGGCGGGAAAAGTATCAAAACGTCATTTAAGTGAATGTCGAACGTCCTATTGAACGTCCTATTTGAGGGAAAATAATAGAATTGAGAAAAAAATCGAAAAATATTGAACAATTTCCAAAATCCGTTCAAGAGTGACGAAGATAGAAAAGAGAGATTATCTATAACGGATGCGCCTTGCGCGATGGACAATGTCGGCCGTACGTCGCGGTGGGCGAAAGAACTGTGGCAGCGCCTGGCATCAAGAAGAGGAACATCTTCTGCAATCAATGAGTCTCGTTACATTACTTCGAGTCGTTTCGAGTTTCAAATATATCAAGTTCAGCGCACCAATGTATACGGACTTTGAACTTCCGTCTTCTGCTGCTATGAAAGAAGGAACAATCTTTTCTACGTCTTTTGATAATTACAGAATAAAGGAAAAAATCGAGTGACGCGAAAATAGGAGGAGAGCTGAAAAAATGACGGTAGAGGTCGCAGGAAGCTTGTGGCGGATCGTCGCTTTTCTTTCGTCAACCGAGACGCTGCACTTACCACCCACCAATTCCGTTTCCTCGAGGCCAACCAAAATCGACATCGAGACTTAAGTCTAGAAATATCATCAGAATCGCATATCATTAGCGATTTCATGTCATACCATGTTATTTTCTCGCACCGTAAGGTTCTAATTTTACCATCTCAATACATAACTCAACTTTTTAATGTCGAAAATGATTGATATTTATCTTTAATTGAATGTGGTCCTTCAAGCCGCATGAAAAATATCATCCTGATACTTTTGGTTTTTTCACATTTACTGTGAAATATCGACAATAGATGGTTAAACGGGCTAAGACAGTTCCATTCATCATAATTTTTTAAGGTCTCTACAGCCTCGAGCCGATACTGGAAGAACCTCTCCAACCGTAACCCCCAACCAATTCCTAACAAAATCAACAACAGATTTCTTCACCTACAACTGAAATTCATTTTCCGATGAAACACTCAAAACTTTACAATCGAGTATTAGAAAACTTTGAGTACTAAAAAACTGGATGGTAAGAACTTAATAGATGATTTGACTCTTCTATAATATTCCATAAAGTTATAAACAATCATGGGTATTGATGATACCATAATTTTTACACAATGTCTAGATGAAGTCTGGCAACATAGAAGGGTCAAACGATTTGAAGCTGAAGTAGTTTAAATTGAAGTAGCAATGGAACGATAGATGCTTCGGGTCTTAACCGGATGTTGAATTTCAATTACAGATGAAGAAATCTAAATCAGCTCCTAATATCCCGTTACTCCAGCCGCGAGTAACTCTACTATTGCTTGTTATTAAGGAGCTCAAAGCGACGAACGAGACCCTGAAGAGCCTCCAGACGCAGTTGGAACTAGCTTACGCTACGACCGCTTCATCTGGTTCTGCAGTGGCTGGAAGTGGATCTGGCAGTGGTTGCTCCATCGGTGGACTGGGAAGTGGTACCATGCTCGGTGGGAGTGTGGCCGTCCCTGGCGGTGTTCCTGGTAGCACGACACTGACAGCCATACTAGAGACGAAAGACGCCCGAATCCAGACTCTGGAAAAGGAGGTGATGCTATTAGAGGCTGAGCTGCAGCGGATAAAGGAGTGCGGAGGAAGGTTGCGGGATCAACTCTTAAGGGCAACTGCGGTACCAAGTGGTACCAGTGGTCCATCGACGGCAGCAGGTATTCTCTTTGGAGGTCAATCGACTGCACTAGTGAGAGGATCCTCTGGCCTGACGTCTCTGGTACCGTATGGCCAATCAACGTCCCTAACAAATTCGTACCTTGCCGGTTCGACAGGTGTCCCTAACCTAAGTGGAACAACCACTGGAGTCGCCAACCCCTTTCACGATCGGTACACAGACTTTCAGCATCGGCAAGCAATTCAGCAGCTCCATCAGCAGCATCACCTTAATCACTCTCATCAGTATCAACAGCAACAAGCCAGTCTTCGACACTTGAAACAAATTGAACCCGCTGCCGCCGGTGCTCTCGCCCTTCATGCGCACACCTTCAACAAGCACGACATGAACTTCAAACGTCAAGTAAGTTTCTTCATCAACAACGTGCGCATCGAAAAGAACGACACCCTCTAGGACAGGCTCAAGGGGGCACCGAGACGCTGCCGAAGTCTAACCAGGGCTGCGTCACGAGGCTCTCGAAGGTAGACCGGGATATTATTTCGAAGATGCTCAGAAAAAGCTTTCCAAAAGCTTAACTCTTTCAATCTGAAGGCTGGTTGATGAAGGTGAAGACTGCAACGGCGAGCGGATTTACACGTTATTTATCAGAAAGTATACTACATTTGTGTGTCACAATCGTACGCTCTCAATTTACTTAGGAAAAATAATGTAGGCGAAACAATCTTGGGGAAATAATTTAGGCAAAGTAATTCATATGCAATCATCTAAATGAAATACGTTTCGATAATAATATACATGCAGGCAGATGTCACTGCGCGGGGCTAGTCTTCCATCGCTGAAGCCGCATATTTTATCTGTCGTTTGCTTTCCTTTTCTTTAGTCCGAAACTTTAAAACTGAATCCTCTATTTTTTGACTCGATGTATTTAGATAGATAAAAGAGACTGAGGGATTTCGTTCAACATGGGCGAATCAAATTATACGATATCGTCGGAGGTTTATATTGTGATAAAGGTATAGTTAACAGAATACGGCTCGAGGAGCAAGTATCAAATAAACGGTATCTTCCATAATCTTCCTCCAGAGGAGAAATATTCTATCGTAAATTTGAAGCAAAATACGCCGAAAAAGAATACTTATCTAACGTAACAAAAATAGTTCAAGAGAAAAGAAAAGGAAAAGCGATTTATGAGTAAAAGAAAAACACGACAGAAGGGTAAGAAAAAGAAAGTCGTTCGGTAGCTAGCCGATTGTCATTTGCGTACCTAATTTTTAGGCCTTAGAAACTGTTGACCCCTAAAATGTCTAAGAATATTGTTGACTTTACAGAAAGAAAATGACCGCAATTTAAAAATTATTAGAGTCTGTATGTTCGTAGGCAGATATTAAAACTTGATCGGTATATTTTCCTAGCTGATTGCAATTTAACTTCTCGAAGGAACGTTGTTCGACTCTACAGTCTTCGCTTAGCGACGTTCTCTGGTATCTGGAATCTGTGCAATGTACAGCTTAAGAATAAATCGAATATCCAAAATAAACAGAAAGCACGAAATTACTCTGATCTTCTTCAAGGAATCTGAACAACTCGGGGTAACATAGACCGAAGATAATGTTTTAAATCTCCAAACATCTCTGAGAAAATTCAGAAAAACATTGATATCTTTCACGTAAGATATACTCTGAACCAATTATGCCTTAGATTTCTTGATAGAAGACATATCGCTATTGAATGCAACATCTTTTCTCCTGTTCTTAGGAATTACAAAGATTCTCGGCCTGGCGCACGCATTTATTTTGGTGCACTGGTAGTGATCATTGCAATCATAGCACCATGTATGCTTTAGTTGGCGACATAATCCGTAGTCTTTCCTAGTAGTAAAACACAGTGGTTGCCATAGGTTTGTCTGCCGCTGCACCCAAAATAGCATGCGCCAGTCCGGGTGCTCCAGTAGCTCCAGTAGCCTAATGTCTTGTACTTTCGCATACGTGATTTTATATTTAGAAGTCATCTAAGGCGCCATTGGTAATTTTTTCTGCTCATTAAATAAGCCATTAGGTTCAATCAGATTTCAACTGATGCAGCAAGGGATTTTCTATTTTCACTTGTCATGATGAATCACACCGAATCATAATGAAATATAGTAAATCATGATGAGCCATACCTAATCATAATTGATCATAAATTAGTCATATTCACCACCACCTCGCATCTGTCGCAGCTCAGATCATCGCTTTCTGGTCTGTCGTTCACCCGCGATCACATTCTTGGCGCTCTATCTCTATCTACGTAACCGTAATTATTTCACTATCCTCTCATTTCCTACTTGTCTTCCGTCTTTTGTATATTCTCATCTATTCTTCCCCTTCAAGACTTTGATCATGGACAAATTGCTTATTTTCCGACCGACTCGACTCAACTTTCCGCACATCCACTATGTTTGGCAAACTGCTTACGTGTTTGTGTCGTCATTCTGTACATCCCTCTCTCCAACTCCTTTTTGAATCCTCTGCTGATGAAAGCGATCAGCAAGTTCATTTGTCTTCACGCGACAACCCTCCATTATCAGCACCGAGCTTTCAAAACACTGAGCACGCAATTTTCCGCCCCCACGAGGCATGATGCATGCGCGCACAAAACTGGATGCTTCTCTTCTCTTTTGCTCTCACTTCTGTTTCTACGTTCAGTCACTAGCCCTATAAGGAAAGAAAATTACAAATTTGTCTCGATCTCGAAAGGCAAAATGAACAAGCATATCCAAGCAGATCGATGGTGAAGTTTGTAATTTTTCCTACCAAGGTGGAAGCCGTTTATTTGGTTTATGTGCAGCCTTCGAATCCTCACGAAACATGCTTATTCCCTCTATTTCTTCTTTTACGATCTCCTCGCATTTTTTTACCTTTCCCTAAGCAAACTTAGAATGCTTTGTTTCGTCTTGAGACATGAGAGGAAGCGTCAAACGGTTTTCGGATAGTAGAGACTCTTTAAATGTCATCTCCAATATTGGGAAACGGTATTGATTTTTTATTTTAATTAAATTGCAATGTTCAAAAACTATTATTCAGCTGGCTTACAGTGAGAAAGAATTGGAATAATTGGTTCGGAAAGTTTCAGTGGTTTCTCAAACGGTTTCAAACTGTTTCTTGAATAGTCGATTCAACTCAGACGACGTCTGTTTGGTTAAAAAATTACTGTTGTGAAAAAATTAACTTATTTAGCATTTTTGAACGTCAAACATTGTTCTTATTATTGCGCCTGCTTATCTTAATCCTAAAAATGATATTATACAAAATATTGCCATTTAATGAAAGGTTTCATTGTTTCCAACCATCTTGGAGCAAATTCACTCATATAGTAATTCTGAAGGTAGAACGCTTTATTCGGCCAAATTTTTCCGATTAATTACAAGAGTGATATCTTGAAACAATAGATTGCAATCAGAAAAAATAATTATTACTATTCGTCATATTCTTATTTATTTGAATTCAGAGTTTTATATAAGATGTACAAAAACAAGGATAGTTATAACTATGTCTTCGAAAAGTAATTTTTTGTGATACTATCATGAGGACTAATAATATTAACCAAATTTTCCTTGTTCCAAAATGCGAATATAAATAATTTGTTCAAAAACTTTGTACATCATATCAACAGTTGTTGTTAAATGGTTTCCTCCTGCATCAGGACATTATTTTTCAAATGATGGGAAATGACTCCACGAAAAAGAAACTATATTAGAAACTGCAATCCGAGTGAATTTGTATTTGAAAAACATTAAAAATTATTTATAACCGATACAATTGACAGAACTTGTCGAACCAAAGATTCCGCTTTCTCTTTACTAAGTTTCATTGTTTTTGAAGAAGACACAATGTTGGTTGTTGCGACATTTGAAGCAAAATTCTAAGCGTGCTTCAAAACAGTTTTTCAGGTTGATATTGTGTGCTGAACCAAATTCATATGGATTGTTGAGTCAAATCCTAATGATTAGGGATTTCTAGAGGATTTTTAAGGAATAGGATCAGCTCTGAATCATCACAACTGTATACAAAATATAGTGTCGACCTTAAATTGAAGCTTAAAGCATGAAATTCCATGTACCATTTATTAACTGAACAAATTAAACCCAAACTATTTTTCGAGCATGTTCAGGTTTCTCCTCTAAAATTTGCAGCAATTAACATCGGTTTCTTCTCTATTTATTCCTAAAATTATTCCGGATATTCCTCAAGGTTGAAGTGGACTGTATGTAGTGAACATTCTTGATGTGCTTGAAATGATTCAGTTGTTTATTCGGTCCACATCACTACCACACTGGATCAATTTCTCGATGTAATATTTCCACCACCTTATCCAACGGCCATAACACGTGGGTATACAGGAAACTTTTACCGGAAAACATTTTTTTTATGTATAAAATAAAGATGAATCATTTTTTGCACCTGAAATCTTTGAAGAGAGACATTCTGGGGTTGCTGCTTCTTTCAGAAACAAAAGAATGGCCTGTCTTCAATTATAAATAAACTACCAACAAAACTTTTGAGGACTATCTCTCTATTTGATTGCAGGCCATTGCCTAGAGATTAGATGGTTAAATTATGACATCAAACAATTCATGCGTGCAGACGTAGCGTAGATCGAATAGACAACTGAAGCATTCCAAAGACCTTGAAGCATAACCAAGAGTCAGTGAGTCTCTACCGAATCACAATGTTAACAATAGGAAGATTCAACTGTTAAGAAAAGGGTAGAAGATAAACCAAATATAACGGCTTTCATTTCCATTAGGTTATAAGATGAACCTAGCCTATAAGTCTTGAATAAGTTAATGCTAAGTTAAAGGTAGCAAGTGTGGCTTCCTGCTCCGATTACTTCCGACGCTTTGTCAATGACAGGAATATGTTGTAAAAAGATATTTTATTATGATGTAAAGCCAACAGTTAAACTGATGCAAGGAAACACTTAAACGGTGGAAGAAACTCGGAGCTAGGTGCCTATTATGAGCGAAGCATATTAAATGTGGTGTCCGATATTTTAGCTTTCTGAGGAGGTAAGGATATCTCATCCACTGACGCACTTCCGAGTCTCTACCTTTCCTTCGTTTTTCTCTACGTTACGTAACGAAGTCTGTTGTATCGTAGTGCCTCTGGAGAATCGTAATTACAACAATTTGAAGAGTTTGACGTTTAGTAGTTTCTTGATGAACTGTATTACTGCTACCTTTACATACTGATAATTACAATTTTACAGAGAACGTTATCTGTACGTATGTAGATAGACGGTAGATCGCGTATATTTCTTGAAGAAAGCTTCTGATCGAAAAGATATCTTGATGAAAGACAGATTTTAGTTGAAGACTTCCAAATCTTCATTGGATTCAAACGACGGTGATCAACGTGAAAACGACATTCGAGAAAATCCGTGATCTGGTAGCGTCGGTCAATCTGAAAGCACGTAGGGGGACAACTGCTCGCGGATCAATTTTAGTTGATTGATTTCGCAAGAGAAGAGTTTCCGACGTGCTTTTCGACCCTGGATGTTAGATTAGATATAGTTTGTACACAAACCTAGCTTTTGCGATGCAAGATCTCGTTGAAGGCGTGATTCAAAAATCATGACCGTAGAATGCAAGGTACTCAGACACCTGACCTTGAGAGATTTCGCATCAGACCTACACGTTTCCAGAACAACAAGCGTAGTTCGAACAACCTAGGGTACAGAGAGACATGATCCTAGTTCGAAATCCTGACACTTGAACATGACACCTACGTTGTTTACAAAGCAACACCTACCTGCCTAGTTACCAACTACCCTATCTATCTACCTGCAATACAGAAACACAGTTTTTTCGATGGTCTGTCGCTGCATGTTGCGAGCCCTGCCCGAGTATGAAGACGCTTCGTCCCATTACTGATACGTTGGTAAAAGTAGAAGTAAATTCTTAGGAAAGTTCAATCTGTAAGATGGATAACAAAATTGAGGGAAAGTAAGGGAATTGATGAGAGGATTGTTGGAGGAAACGGGGAAAAAGAATGTTTTCTCGAGTTATTCTGAAAATATGGTCAGGGTAGAAAACAGTCATGGTTCGGATGAAGGTGAAACAAACAGAAAAG
Source organism: Neuroterus valhalla (assembly GCA_011762715.2). NCBI lineage: Eukaryota > Metazoa > Arthropoda > Insecta > Hymenoptera > Cynipidae > Neuroterus > Neuroterus valhalla. The sequence goes on from WSXT02207814.1 coordinate 12,272, forward strand.
ATGCCTGCCTACTGTCGACATACTCGGGCTAGGTGGAAGGAGACCACGAGTTCTTTACTGTCACTTGGCTGCCGGAACAAGAGATTGATTTTTCCTGGACGGCGGCTCTTTTTCGCAGCTGGATGAGCTCAGAACAGAAGTGCAGCGTCGGGACCAGGAACTCTTAGGGATGTCTGCCAAAATGAGGACTTTGGAGGAACAGCACCAGGACTACCAGAGACACATAGCCGTCCTCAAAGAATCTCTTTGTGCTAAGGAAGAACATTATAATATGCTCCAGGCAGATGTAAGTAATTTTATAGTACTCTCTAGACATTTTTATCCATATTTATCTTTTCTTCTTAACCTGGATGGCTTAGATAGTTAGGCACACGAACTTCCTACCAGAAGTCCGGGGTCCGATCCCTGAGACGGAACTTCTAAAAATCCCAGGTTCTGGAAGGCTCAGGTCTCAGTCTGAACTGTATGTTCCCTCCCCTCCGCCCCATGATGCACATCGGTGCAACACGTTCGTATCTCGAGCCTGAAATAAGAATAGGTTTTGTTCCTTTTTTCCGATAATACGTCATATTAATAGGATAGCATCTTCGTCTCGTCAGGCACTAGACTCAGCCCGTGTTTGATGATGGAACACCTGATGAACCCAAGGGACCAGTTAGAATACGCAAGAAAAAATTATTCGACAGTCAGCAAATTGTACGCGATGTGTGGAAATTTAACTAATTTCGGTTAAAATTTTATTCTTTTTCGTTGGGTATTCATCTTTGTTAAATAAAGATGAACTTTATTGTTGGGCATTCTTTTTTCTATTTGAAAATTGAATCGTTTTCTTCAGCTCATAATGTTTTGCTAGGTAAATAAACTATATGGTTGAAGTTTATTATTTTGGTATCAAAATAAGACCGTTTCGTTAAAAATTCAAATATTTGTCCAGATATCAAATTAGTTGTCAGGAATTTGTATAATTTGGTATGAAATTAGATCATTTGTTTAAAAAGTCGAATATTTCATTAATGATTCAATCATTTCTGCCGGGAATTCCAACTATTTTGTCAGAACGTCATCTTTCTAAGTCAAAAATTCAACTGTCTTGTTGAATGCCGTGAATATGTCTTCCTGGCTTGGAAAATCAGATTTAATGTTCGAAAATTCCACTATTTGGTTGAAGTTTGATTTTTCCCGTCTGACTGTTCCCCATTTTATTTAAAATTCGACTATTCTATAGAATATTCAATAACTTTATTCGATATTCTATTAGTTCATTGAAAATTCTACTATTTTATTGTTTTAATTTTTTTTCGATCGAAAATTGAACTTCGTCTTCTAAAATTCAAGATAAATTTTCCCATTGAGAATCAAAATTTTTTGGGTTACAAATTCGACTTTCTTCTTCAAAAATCGTCTTTTCAGTGTTGAAAAATAACTTTGGTGGTTAGAAATCTAACCATTGGAATAAAATTCTATCTTTTCCGTCTGAAAATTGAACCATTTGATTGAAAATTCAACCATTCGGTTGAAAGTTTAACTTCTTTGTTTGAGATTTGATCATTTTGTTAGAAATTGGACTATTTAATCTAGAATCCATCTTTTCTTGGTAAGAATTTCATATTTTTTTGAATGGATAAATTTTTTGATTCAGAATAAAAAATTTGAGTTCACGTTTCTACAGTCGATATAAAAAAATGAACAAATTGATCACCATTCAAGCTTTAGAGCTCTCTGAAGAATTCAATCAGCCCTTCTTCGAATCTTCTGCATCCAAATTGGCCCAAATTAGTTTGCTGATTGTCGTTCTGAAAAAAACAGTAATTTTACCCCCACTGTAACTGTTGACGCAAATGATGTTTCTATCAACATTAATGGAAGAGAATAATTTATGATGGAATTGACACAGTATCTTTTTAGTTCGAGTCCAGATCTTCTCATCCTGCAAAAAAAAAATGTTAATCAAACTTCAACTTCGTTTCTCCAGGTAGAAGAAATGAGGCAACGGCTAGAAGAGAAGAACCGACTAATTGATAAGAAAACACAGCTAGCTATTCAAGCACAACAGGAACGAAATCGCTTTAACACCGAACTGACGGAACTGAAGGATCACATGGACATCAAGGATCGTAAGATCAACGTGCTTCAACGTAAAGTGAGTAATTTCAAAATTAATTTATTATTCTTATCATGGATTCACTTATACTTATCCCTAAAAGCATGAGAAATCTCGGGAACGTTCCGCGGGCACCGTCGAAATGTCCCAAGAACGTTTCTGAAACGTTGTAAATGTCCGCTCTTGGGAACTTCCTACTAGAACGTGCTTGAACCGTTCCGGGCATGTCCCACTAGAACGTGCTTGGAACGTTCCGGGAATGTTTTACTGAAACTTTTCAGGAAAATTTTGGGAATGTCTCACTAGGACTGTTATTGTTAATATCAATAACAAATGTAGCGTAATCTGTGGAACAGGTGAAAATGGATGAAATTCTTGAACATTACAGGATACATTTGTTATTAGAATTGAAATAACGGTAGCTTCCAGCAAGTTGTAGAAGAATGTTTCAGACACGTTTCAGAAACCTTCCATGCTATTTAGAATGACAGCGAAAACACCATTCCTGTGTTTTTTTTTCTTCTCTCAAACGGAATTCACGTTTCCATTGGCTTGGACAGAAGACACTTCTAGTTATTAATACCTCATACATGCGTATATTTTCAAGGAAAAATAAGCCAAAATCTTTTAGGCAATTTGTCTGATTGCCAAAACTTATGGTTGAGGGACCAACTGCGTATAACAGGCTGACTCCTCTAAACGGAAGTGAGTGTAAAGGTGATTTTCACAATTCGGAAATTGAACTCCGACCGTCCATAGTGATTCGCAATGTTTGAGCAAATATTCTAAAATAAAGCTGCATTGCTCTGTTCATGTATTTTCGCGAGAATTGGAAACAGCAGAGTAGCAGCGCTAGTGGAGTGACTCCGTCATGCGGATGGTACAAGGAAAGTGGGTCAAACTAGTGAAGCCCACGCTGATTGGCTCCGCAATGTTAGGTTTTTTCCAAGATGGACACTGTCCCTGAACCCTCTTTACACCATCCTACCGCAGGACGTAATAACTAGGACCTCCAGGTCATAATGCATCTTTGTGAGAGGAAGTTTTTTGGCGACTGTAGTATGGAGTGCTAGTAAATGTCTGTTGTACCCACATCTGTCCTTGACACAAAGAAAAATATTCTAAAAATTCGACAAGAAAAAAAAGAGAGTAATAACGTATATAATGCTTTCACGATGATTAATTATTTCGAAGGCATTTCGGGTGTCAATCGTGTGCAAAAATACGAACCTTGCTGGCGTTTTGTGACATTGTAGTTTACTTGTCCAGGGCTAACCCAAAACCTGGAACTACGGTTCCAGGTTATTTTGATCCTCTATTTACTCCCTACGATGCCTGTGCTTGGCCATAGTGCCTCAGCGTGGAAACTGTTTCACCATAATTAGCCGATCAAGTATTTCTCCAAAAATCTGAGAGGACGGAGAGCCGAATCGGATTAGTGTCATATCCATCGTCCCTATTGATGTTATAAAGGTGTTTTGAGATTCCGATTGCTTCTCTATGTTTCATCATAGAAATAGTGTATGTTTTTGGGATAACGGTTTTCCTCTCAAATGGAATGCTATGTCCTGTTTCGACATTCCTTCATACGTTGGCCCGCCGCACTTCCGGTTTCTCCAATATGGGCTTTGCTACAAGAGCAAGAGATTTTTCATACTTCTGGATCACTGAGAGGTGCCTTCATCTTTCATCCATAGGTTATCTTATTTTTGCTAGTGGTTTAAATAGGGTTTGGATGTTGTGAATTTTGAGGATTCGCCCTAAATTCTTGATACCTTGGACGTGGAGTACGATGGTAGTCGGCTCTCTCTCTCTCTCTCTCTCTCTCTCTCTTCCTTTAAGAGGTTGTGTTAACTTGTTTCTCTGAGTGCATTCCCTGATTGCCCTATCAATTTTTTTGTTTGGAGATTTGTTCAACGCTTCGAAATTCCTTTTGTTAGTCACCTTCATCGATAATAGGGCAGCTCCATAGACAAGAGAGTTGATGACCGATTACTTCTTATATGGCTAGTGGTGGGAGAAGGCTTTTATGTATGTGTTTATATAGGTGGCCTTTCGGTAAACTTCATGTCACAATGTCTCATCAGATCTTATGTGAACTAGTGCGTCCGAAGATGACAATTTGTTGTTCTATTCGATTTCTCTTCGGGACTGGATATAAGGGTGCGTAGTTTATCGAGTCCAGATGACAAAAGTATCTTTAACGTTAGGGTGCCAGAATTCTGGTTCAAGCTTGGATGAGTTGAACATTTGAGGTTCGAAATGTTTCGTGAAAATGTTGGCTATTACAGGTGAGATTGGAGATCCCATCGCTGCTCCTGAAGTTCTCCGTAGAGTTGTTTATTGAGAGTGAAGTAAGTATGATTGAGATAGCTTTCCATCAAGGATATGATAGTGGTGGGAAGTTTTACAAAATTATCAATCGTATCAGAAATGGGTACTTCCGTGGAAAGGGATACTTGGTCGAAAGTCACTAGCATATATTGGGGTCGAATGTGAATCTGTTGTATCTTTTCGATGAAGCTATAAGAGTTGCAAGTGAGTGAGCTTATTGCTCTGGAAATCGGTCTGAGTGAAATGTTGTTCTTTTAGATTTATGGGAGTAGATGACAGTGCCCTCAAGAAAGCAGCAGAAATGTTCTGCACATGCGCCAAACTTAGCTCTGCAATGGTAGAGATAAGGGACTAATTATCTATTCTCTGAATTCTCTATTCCTTGCTGACTCTTATTAACGCATGTGCAGTAGTGTTCTGGCCCTCGTTGAGAGCATTGGTCCTTAAAATCTTAAAAAAAAGGTATTGTAGATATTTATTTAGATATTGTTATATAGTCAAGTTGAGAGTCTCAAAAGAAACGTTCTCGTTCTGCTATTATTTTTATGTGGACTCGTCCAGGTTTTCTATATGTATCGTTAGTTATAAGGGACATGATTTTGTTTCTATAGTCTTCTTTATTCATTATGCCTATTGTGTTTACTTCGTCTGCAGGTTATATTGTGTTCAAAGTGATTCAAAATTTTAGAATAGGTGTTAAAAAGCGTAAGGCATACTTGCATCCTTCATCACCAAAAAGAAATTAAAATTTTGAATTTCTCTGATCAAAATGAGTCTAGTTTTGTTTCTTGAGTTCAGCCAGGGTGTAGGAGTTTAGTGACTAATAAAACACTAATTAATTATTAACTACCTATGAGATGTGCTCTACATACATTGTGCAATGGCCGAAAAGTGGGCTTACATTTAGTAACAAAAAAATCAAAGCAAACATATTTCACGTATTCGTCACGTCGAATAAAGGTGCGCTGCTTCGATCGTCCGGCTAGTGTCTGGTAAACACGGAGTTACAGTCAGGAGACCGATCACACTATTCAAACTGCCTCGAGTTTTGACCGCGGTAACTACAACTCAAGTGCCATACTTAGACTCTTAGAGCCTGCTCCCAAAGAAGTGACGCATGCGCACTTCGATCTACTACCTCCTTTCTCCGCGTTAAGTGGACGAGCACTAGGCACTCACTCCCACATTTCTCACGGGAGAGAAGGAGATAGTGAATAACAATGCGCATGCGTGACTTCCTCGAGGTTCTGGCCACTGATCTCTTTATAGTAACTGGATGGTGTATTAGATAGGCTGGTTTGTTCCGAATGGATGTCATGTCAATTCTGGGAACTTTCTCAACA
>WSXT02207825.1:0-18048 GCA_011762715.2 Neuroterus valhalla
GTGGTTTCCTCGTCGCAACAACCCCTTTTTTTACCCCGGGGGGGCACAAACCAGAAAATCTATGGACACCCCCCCCCCCCCCCCCCCCCATCGGAGATGGTAATACATATTTGGGGTTAGTCAGGAATAGTGGACTGTCTTTTCAGACCTGATTAAACAATTTCTATCCCCCCCGTGGGGACTCAAGGCTATCTACGCAACTGTTTCAACTGGATTCATTACTCATATCACTTCGAGGATGTATGAGTTTACGCATACCGTGATGTCGAATTCTTTTCACTTATATAGGGAAGCGTAAGTGCAAGTGAGCCGCACTAACGATAAACATAAGAGGATCACTTTCGCACTCCATCGTATGGTAGATATGGATTCAACCTTACATGTTTTTGTTCTTCGTCAAGAATTCGATGACTCAAGCCATGAAGGAAAGAACTTTTTATCGACTTAGAGATCTTACTTGACTATTTTTAAGGCTTTTGGACGACTTAACCTATTTCATGATAAAAAATCTGCCTGCTTCGCGGGCACATTCTTATGGCTCGCAGCTCGCTTCGCTCACAAGTTCCACTGCTCCTACGGCGCGCATCCACCGAATCTCGCGCTTCGTGCTCGGGTATTTGTTTCTCGCATCCGGAATGCTTTTGCTATTGTTCATTTTAATAATTATACAGATCTGAAAGTGAATACAACAAACCAATCTCTTCTAGATCTAAGCTAACCAATACCTCTTATTTTCAATTTATAACGTAATTAGGTATAGAGGAAGATTACATTTCTCAAAGCTCTGTTGGCTTCAAGGTACTCATTCAGACGGAAGTTTTTATATGTATTTTATTATCTAATATACCTTCAGAAGAAAAATCGAATGTGCTGTTTATTATACAAACAAGTGTAACAAAGACCGATTCGATACGTTCATTTTTTGGTGAATTATCATGTTTACAGACGGATGGACATAAAGACAGACACCATCGCCAAGAAATGATTTCCAGCTTCAGGAAATCTCCATTTTCTTTTGTATTTTTGAATTTTGAAAATGCTATTACTCTGACACTTTTCTCTTTATCCAAAAAGTTCTAAATATACATTGTTTGAATTCCTAAACGCTACGAAGAATCGTACATAGAATTTTAAATCTCGGAAAAAGGGATCTCAAAAATTTTGTAAATGTTCACGCTTTTTGAGTTTTCCTCCAAAATAACTGGCTAACGAATTTTGAACCAATCAACAAGTGTATCAAAAGCCAATTTGATCCGTCCATTTTTTCGTGAGTTATCGTGTTTACGGCCGGACGGATGGCCGGACATACTTACATACAGACCAACAGACAGACACCATGGCCAAAACTTGATTTTCGGATTCAGGGGGTCTCGAAACGTGGAGATCTATTGATAATTCAAGATGTGAAATTTCAGGCGATTCTAATACTTCTTCAATCAGAAATGATGAGAAATTAGAAAATGCTCTACCACGTCAGCGCTTCTCAGATATCTTGGATCGAAAGTACTCGAATAGAAAGTTATTTCTTCAGTTTAAAAAATGAAATAATTATCACGTGGAAACTCTTCAGGATGCACCTTCATTCGAGAAAAGTTCTCAATGAAACCATATCGGTCCAACACACTCTAGCACTTTAAGGGGCATAGATTCTACACCATTTCATCAACATACTCTTATCGAAAAAGGAACTCTCCTCTACGCCCTGGTTCCTTACGTTTAGGCAAGGAAGCTTGCCCTGGGAGATGACGTACTGAACGCCTTAATACCGTCAAATTCTTAACATGTGATGATTCAGATTAAGTTGAGACAGCTCCAATCAGATTAATGTATACGGTGAATTCAAAGGAATTTGATAAAAGTGCATGCGTCGACAGCTATAAATAGTAACAGTGGTCATGGACTCACAACTGAGATCTACATACCATATATGGAAAAAAATTACTTCTTATCACAAGTGTAGCACAAATAAGAAAGAACCCTGAATAATTTGCATTTACTATTTTGAATCAACAGGATTGGGCAGTTTTCAACAGTATTTGTACTGACGGATTCCGCCAAACTGGACTTTGACTCCAAATCCAACAAATTAATATAAATTTGGTAGGGCCGCAGCTGAATAGTGCGGACCGCATTTGATTCAATTAGATCCTTTCTCAAATTTTCTCCAGTTTCGGACAAAAATCGGATTCAAAGTATAAATCACTTCCTGACGAATTTATGAGCATTCGGAAATGGCTCGAATACGTGTTTATTGCATAGCGAAATTTGCGAAATTACTGATTCCAGTAATCAGGTAACTAGCGTATCCCTGTAATAGCGTCAGCCTCGATGAACTATTTTGAAATTGCATTTCGAATGACTAATTTTGTATTGTACAATCAGAAGTAGAATTATCTTACATCAATTGAAAATATTCATATGTTGTAAGTCCCCTACTAGAATAAATGTATTGTACGGTCCCAGGACAACAATGCTTGCGACCGCATCTTGCCAGCGATGTCTCGGATCACTTAGATTATCAGGTTGAGTTATTCTTTTTAAAGCAAACGAATTAGATCTCCTTATCAAAACTCTGTATTCTAGAGGACTATCATTATACCAAATGGACTATTTTCCTAGTAATTTATTCAAAAACTCAGAAAACTTCATAAACAGCCTAGTCATTCACAGGTGGGCCAGATCCTGTTGTTTCTATTATATTGTGGTTTCCTAGAGGATCATCAAAATGATGGTCTTGTAGAATCTGTTGATAATAATAGTTATTATTCCCATCATAAATTGGTTGATGTGATGGTCCGATGAACAGTCTACCACAATAACAAAAGATAAATAAGATTTTTGTTCATGGGTAAAAAAACTTATGGAATGTAGATGAGAACTAATGAAGGAAATTCCTTGTTAAGTATTCCGTTACGAAAAAGATTACCGGGATACCTCAATTTTTATTCATGAAGGCAGACGATTATGTAACATTCTGAATTTTCTTCTACTTTTAGCTTACTGAAAAAGAAACGGAAGGAAAATATTCTCTATGCATGAAGGTGTTATGAAGCACATATTATACGCTGAAGAAAATAATTTTTGTATGCAACTATTCTAGGTTTTTTTCAATCAATGTTTTTGAAGTGCGTTTTCTTGCATTGAATGGAAATTATGTTTTCAATTTATATCAGGTCCTGAGTGACAACTTCGATCGGCTCTGAGAGGGAATCTAATTTGATTACTTTTAATGCCTAATGAGAGATAATAAAAAAAGAATAAATGATATATTTTCAGAAATTACCGATTTGGAACGTCGTGTATTCATAATTGTTCAAGTTTATTTCGTAAATTTCTATTGTGCTCTTTCGGATGTATTAGACGGGTCATATCCAAGTGATACAAATAAAAAGACTTGAATATTAATTGGAATTTCTCCGAAAATATATTAATATATTATTGGCGATGAAACATGGCCCTATCGAGCCGGATTCCCTGCACTTTTGACCTGAGTTTCGAGCGACTGACTTCAAGACACAGCTCCGAGCAAATATCGACTGAAGGATACAGGAACGAGTGGATGTTCCGGCGGGAAAAGCAGTTTCGAGAATAAGCACAACCGGGTGAGTTCGTTCCAAAACTCACTCGCGCGTAAAAGGTTACAAGAATACTTATGGATATAAAACTACCTAATACGTACTCTATGCGGGAAAATCAATCCTCATGACGATTTGAAACATATTGTCTGACACTATAACCTTTTTTTGCTGACGGCATTCAGATAGTTAAGATCCTACCGAAATATCTTTTAGGATTAGGGCAAGAAGCAGAATCGATCAAGTTCGTTTAAAAACTGAGTACCATAATTTCAATTGAACATGGCAAGCGAGCGACTCAAAACATTGGTGTTACGAGTCTTCCGACAACGTTCAAGAAGAAGAAGAGGTATTAGATAGGGATACTCCTCATATTGATCTCTTTCTTAAACGATTTGCGATTAAAGACGAATCTTTAGACGTACTAGCAGACGGGGAACATCTTCTTGTTACTGCGCGAGGGTTAGATCAAACGATATTCAACAATTATAGAGCCTCGATCAGTGCCAACACTATCAATGTTATAAAGCGTAGAGTCAAATTACCTCAGGCTGCACTTCCGTCTTTTAGTGGTCGCTACGAAGAGTGGCTGGCATTCAAAAATTTATTCACAACAATCTTTCATAACCAAACTGATTTAGGTAGTGTCGAGAAATCACAATATTTAAAATCAGAATTTCAGGGAGAGGCAGCTCGGAAAATATCAGTATTCTCAATAACAGAAGAAATTATCGTACAAAACTTGGAAGAAAAACTACACAAAACCACGCTATAAAAATGGGACGAAACCCTACAGAGAAACGTTTTTCGAGAATGGAAGGCACAACACACTCTTGCATCAAGAGCGTTCAAGTTCACGAGCATAGCTTGGAACACCTACAAGGAAGAACAAACGATGCATCTCCTCAATAGCAAGTGGGCCAGGTAATCAAATGCTGACGAGTGCAATGATTTACGCATTGAATAACGAACATGAACCAGTACGATGTCAAACCCATCTCGATACTTGCTAACTTTATTACCGAAAAGTTGGGTGCGGCACTACCATTGCCCAAAAGAAGATGTTTTGTTCCTGTAGGTGCAGTAAGCGATCTCACCACAATTTCAAGAGCTGTCGTTAGGCTCACAATTCGTTTGAAGTACAATGTTTTCGAGAAAACGCTCAGCTTCCTTACAATTCCCCGGAACGCGGAATTAGCCCCAAACGAAATAATTCCATGCGATAAAAATACCCTCGAATAAAGAACTAGTCGATCCGAAGTTTTACGAACTAGCATCATCGATGTGCTCTTTGGATCTGGATCATCGTTGTCTATGTTTTGCATTGGTCAAATCGATTTTTCTTGGCGAGGTGCCGATCTAATCCTACAAAAAACTAAGTTGGGGTGGAAAATAGCAGGTAACATTGCTTCGCTTCATCTTTACGTTCAGTTTAATGTACAGTCAAATGTCATTCTTGGATTTACAGTCAGAAATTGTAGAATTCGGGGAAATAGAAGAAGGTTTCGGGCAGGTTCATCTCTCTACCGAGGCAGTCGCTTGCAAAAAACATTTTCCAGAAGACGTATCTCGCAATACTCTAGGCCAACATACAGTAGCTTTGCCATTCCGCGAGAATCGTGAGTCATTAGGAGAATCCCATTCAATGGCTTTAAAACGCTTTAACGCCCTATAGCGGAGATTCAAATACAATTCAGATTTACAAAATCAATATTCACCAATCATTGTAGAATATTTGAACCTTAGCCACATGTCATTTGCGCGATATGAACAGGAATTCGGGTTTTATCCACCACATCATGCAATATTTGAAGAAAATAGTTTAACCACAAAGGTACGGGTAGACTTCGACGGATCAGCGAAATCCGACTCCAGTCTTTCCCTAAAGGAAATGCTTATGATAGGGACCACTATTCAAGACGATGTTGTCTCTCACATTCTCTGATTTAGATTTCACAGTTACGTATTAACTGGCGACATCGAAAACATGTATCGGCAATTCGAAGTCCGAGAAGAAGATAGGAAATTCCAACGAATTCTATGAAGACTCGATGGAGTCAATGTTCAAACGTTTGAACTCAATGCCGTCACTTTGGAAAGAGTTAATCTCCATTCCTCGCGATACGCGCACTCCAACAGTTGGCAGACAATGAAGAAGAAGATTTTCGAACGCAGCAATGATTCTTGAAAGAGATCTGTACGTCGATGATCTTATCATGGGCACGGAAACTGTAGAACAAGGAATTCGATTTTGCGATGATATAATAAAACTTCTGAATATCGGTGGATTGAACATACGACAATGGGCGTCAGACGAAACGTAACTCCTGCAAGGGGTCTCAGAGAGTAAAATTAGTCAACAACTTCACTTCAACCATAATCAAACATTAAAGATGTTGGGAGTATCATGGAGTTCCGTGAACGATAAAATAATTTACCTAGCTACTTCTCCTGTGAAAAATTCTGGAATCAGTAAACAGACGATACTCTCTGAGATTGCCAAGCTTTTTGATCCGTTGGGTGTGCGAGGACCAATCACTTTGCTCGCAAAGGTAATCATGTCACTGACCTAATCATCCAGGACGAACACTTGCGCAACAAACACGCTGAAATGTAGACAACACTGTATGCTTTGCGTCAACGATTTTGGCCTCTCGATGGTCGCAATCAAGTACGAAAAATCGTACGCAAATGCATTAGATGCTTCCGTGCTAATCCGATCACAGCTGAATATAAAATGGGCACCTTACCTACAATAAGGACGACAGAAGTCCGCCCATTTTGTAATATTGGGGTGGATAACTGTGTTCCTTTTTTCATCAAGGAGAAAAGGTATCGCTATAGGTCGCGGGCTAAGATTTACATCGCGTTATTCATTGTTCTAGTTTTTAAGGCAATGCACCTTGAGGTGGTATCTGATATGACTACGGAAGGTTTCTTGGGCGCATTGCATCGACTCGTAGCTAAAGGTGGTGAACCCAATTTCATTTACTCCAACAATTGTTATAATTCTATAGACGTGAAAAACGAATTGAAAGAAATCCATAATCCACTACAATCTGAAGCTCACAACGGAAGAGTCAGACAATTCCTTAGCGTTCAAGGAATCGAACAAGAATTCATTCCCCCCTTGTCACCCCATTTTGAAGGCACATGGGGAACATCAGTAAAAATATTCAAACGTCATTTTAAGCGTGTAATAAAAGACACATTATTTAAGTTCGAAGAGTTCAATAAATTTGCCATCGAAGTAGGAGAGATTTGGACTTACATCCCTTTACTCCTATAGCATTCGATTCAAACGATATTCTTGCTTTCACTTCTGGTCATTTTTAATAGGTAACTCCCTAACGAATTGACCAGAGTTAGACCATGGTTCGAGATCACTTCCTGCATCAGCGAGATGGCTGCACATTCAAAAGATGCGACAAGATTTTTGGAAGCGATGGTATAAAGAATATTTAAATGAGTTAAGTATTCGACACAAATGGAGCCACGGTGAACGCCAGATAAAGGAGGGTTCAGTCGTTATTCTCGAAGACGATAACACACCACCAATGCAGTGGTTGCTAGGTCGAGTCACTGCAACATTTCCTGGTTCAGATGGAATTATAAGAACAATCGCTGTGAAAACTGGCACAAATGAACTCAAAAGAAATGCCACGAAAGTGTCACCTTTGCCTATCAATACTGAAAATTCCAATGGAAGGTCTTATGACTGAAACGGATTGTATTCGACGAAATTTTTCTTTCTTTTTTCTATGATATCTAATTCCATTCTGATTCTCGAATTTAGTTTTACAAAATACTTTAGCTTATATAATTGATATATGTAAGGTTTAGATTGATCATCACTTCTCAAAAAGGGGGAAGATGGAACGTCGTGTAAATGTTCCAGTTTATTACGTAAATTTATGTATATTGTGCTCTTTCGGATGTATGGTACGGGTCGCAACAACAATATGCCTCTCCCCATTGTCCTTTTACGATAAGGAACAGAGGGGGTCAGAAAGAAGAGGGTTCGAACGATGGCTCACTCAGTACCTTTTTGACCATCACGGAGTGTTAACAAATGTTTGGTTGGGACATCCATCGCGTGTTTCGCGCACAGCTCGCATTTTTCAGTGTGATAATGGCGCGCGTTCTTTGGAACTCATGTTTCTTGCCTATGGGTTTATCAACTCACACTTAGCGCTTGGTCTTTGTACATATCCAATTTTTATTGGGAAGTGGATCAAGGGACCTTATCCTTTTTTTAGGTTATTTCAACACCGTTCTCGAAATTCAAGCTGCTGAAGACACCATTCACTCTTTCCCATAGTTGCGATCAAGTCGATTGCTGAAAGGCTCAGAATAGTAGAGAAATGCAGTAGATCATATTCGTGAGGACGTGTAAACTCCTATTTTAACTCTCATCTAAAACAGAACATTAAGTTCGAGGCACAAATTATTCAGATGACTCGTTGGTCGTGGCACCTACGGAAGAAAGATTCAAAACTACAGAGGCTTGCTTGATAACGCTACGAAGGCTGAATGGCGCTACGACAGGCCCGGGTTTGACACGTGCACCTTGATTCTTCAGCCTACAATGACTCCTTCTTGTCCACACATTCTTCGCATTGCTCCAGCATGATTGGTAACTCACTCGCTGGTAGGAGGTTACAATAATACTTATGGATATGAAACTACCTAATATGTACTCCATGCGGAAAAACCAATCCCTATGACGAAGTAAAACATATTGTCTGACACAAGAACTTATTTGTGCTGACCACATTCAGAAAGATCAGATCTCACCAAAATATCTTTCAGGATTCGGGCAAGAAGCAGAATCGAACATGAACCACCCCAAAGTACCTACACGTAGAAGTTCTATCAACTAGAAAAATGTTTCATAGCATTAGCCATAGTTACCAACACTACCTGCTCTAGAATTTTCACGAGCTTCTGGTGTGGATTTACGAGCAACGAGTGTGTTGGCAGCTGTTGCTAGTGCTGTGGAAAAAATTTAATTTCAACACCAATTGCTCGTGTCAGAATTTCTCCGTACCCCTTCTTGAATTTTTTCAACGTTACTTACGTTACGGGCGGCATAGTATCAGCCTCGGAAAGAGGTTTCAAATGCAAATTATCGAGTGCGAATGTAAATTTTATTTTAAACCATCAGAAATACAATTATCGACCATTAGTTGAAAATTTCTGTATGGTGTAGATCTCCTACTAAAACAAATGCATTTTGCGGCCCTACAACATAAATGCTCGCGACCGCGTTCCGGTTACGACGACTTTGATCACTTGGATTAAGAGGCTGAAGTATTGTTCGCAGAGCAAACAAGTTTGGTCTTCTTATCGTAACTTGGTAAGTTTGAGGACCAACATTATGCCATTTGTTGATATTTTTATTATAATTATCTTTGATACTCTCAGTAATATGAAGCCGTGCGTAGAAAATATGGTGATTATCGAGTAGAACATAAGCGTGCGCAAACAGACTATTCTCTTTAGAAAGTTTATCAACTTTTTGGAATTCTCCATAAACAGTTGGGCCATTCACAGGTTGGCCATCTATCATTTTCTCTATTGTTATGTGGTTCCCTCCAGGAATATCGAAAGGATGGGGCTGTTGAATCTGTGGATGTCTATCATTTTCCCCATTATTGATTGGTTGAACTGGATGGTCCGATGAGCAGTCTACTGCAAGAAGAAAGATTCATGAAACGTATGTAAGGTGGTGAAAAAACTTATAAAAAGTAAAAAACACTCATGGAAAGAGAACGCTGGTTGCATTTTCCGGTTTGGATACCATCAAATTAAAATGAAAGAACTTTTGATTCTTCTCACTTCTCTGAATATTTTGTATTTATTGAGATGGCTCAGTATAAATCGAAGAAATCCAGAGGGTGTAGAGAACGCAAAGAATTGAGAAGTGCTTCTTAGATTCCGAGAGAGTGTAATTAATTCAAAGGGATTGAGACAAACCAGAAATAATTCTGAATAATATGCTCAAGCCGTGGGTTCTGGTCAACAGACCTTTCCAGGTGAAACTTTGCAACAATGGTCATTTTTCACTACCATATGTTACACTTCATAACCTCGAAAAGTGGCAGTTGCTAGAAATATAATTTCGGAACTTTTACGTGAGGAATTTTTATTAATAAATTGCATATTGCTCATCGTTATGTTGAATAGGAACTCCATATCATATTTTCGAAATGAACGCATATCAAACAATCTCAAGGTGCCATTATCCCATATTGTACCAAAATGTGTAAGATAGGGAATTTGGAGAATTTAGTGCTGCCTCAAAATATCCTATAATTCATGTTCTCAAAAAGAAGATATATGTTTCCACTGTGGAATTAACTGGAACATCGAGTTTTTTCCCTCCCATATGTTGCAAGGAACGAATCAAACAACGTGGCATCAAGTTGATAAACAATTTTTTGCTAGAAATGTTATATCTTCCAAAGGCAATGCTTTATTGTCCACATTTATGAATTAGATAATTGTTTCTAATAATGTAAATGTTAATTTCAAATCCTATATGTTAGTTTAACTCACCTCCAAATTTAGGCAGAGTAATGCAAGCAAAACATAGAACAACGCTCCTCATTATTCTCAGATGCGCGCAGGTAAGAAGATAAAGAACTCAAGATTGAATCCTGGAAAATGTTGTAGGAGGAGTTCGATTTATATATTCTCGATGTCGAAATTCTATATTTCTACTAGATTTCTTACTCAAATAGCCTTAAGGATGTGAGTGTTTAAGCATACCGTGACGTCAAATTCTTGTTACTTATGTTGAGGAGCGTAAATGTAAGTGAGACGCAATAACGATAAACATAAAAGTATCACCTTTACACTTCATAGTATGATAGATATGAATTTGACCTTATGTTTCTTTGTTCGGCGTCGAGACGTCGATGACACAAGCCTGGAGGAAATAAACTTTTATCGACTCAGAGACCTTGCTTCAGTTTTTCTCAGAAACTTCGGATTGAAAGTGCTTAAATGAACGGTAATTTATTAAATTTAAATACTAAGATAATTACCACGTGGAATCCCTTGAGCATGCCCTGGATTTTAACCTTCCAATCAGGAAAGTTTTTAATAGAAACATATCGCTCCAACGCACTTTGGCATTTTGAGAGGTATAGAATCTACACAAAACGGATTATCATGCTGTAGTCTGAAATTAACTCTCGTCTGCGCTCTGGTTCCTTATGCTGAACTTCAATGTCGTAGATATTAACAAAAACAATAAAACGAGTGGAAGAGAGATGATCCTGCTTCAATTCATTGCGTGTTTTTTGCGAACAGAATAGGACCTGATTTGATTTTTGATCTTGATTCTTCAATCCAAAAACTTTGCTTAAGCACGATTCGCTTTCTGATCTCTCTAACAAACACCTCGTGCAAAGAGTTTCGCAATGTCAATAAAATAATCCCCTAAGCGATATCCTTACACGGGCCAATTAGTATCCAAAATCATCCGTTTCGGGCTTCACACTTTTTCTTACATACAATTGCTCTCCCAACATCCCTATCCTGGCATACATCTCTTGTTTCTTTCACATCCAGGCATATTTTCATACAAGCTCTCTTGTTTCTACGACCTTTCACATTTCTCTCTCCTAAGGGTCTCATTCACTTATTCTATCCATTCCTTCTTTGGTTTGCCTTTGGGTACGCTACCATTCATCCTACCTGGATACACTTGCGTTGTTAATATTTCCTCATCCATTCTCTCAACGTGACCGATCCATCTCAGTAAATTTATTTCACTCTTGTCCATTAACGTTTTACCGTACATATTACGCAGGAATTGCATGCCGATCGCGTTGAGTTTACTCTTGTCCGTTTCTTGATACGTCAGGACTCGCTACCGTACAGGACAGTTAGTGCTAGCACAGAATTATATACAGCAATTTTACTTTATTTGCGACATTTTAATTTACTAATACCCCGCACACTGCCGATAATCTTTCTCCCCTTATTTATACGTCTGGGAATCTCTGGATCTATCTTCCGGTCAAAGGTGCATAAACTCCCAAGATATACGAAATTATGAACTTATTCTATCATCTCTCTATCAAGGGTAATATCGCAATTTGTTTTCGCACCCTTACTTTAAACACAATAATTTTTATTTTGTTCACGTAAATGTCAAGACCCATGCTCTTCATGCTGGTATCCAGTCTGCTAAACATCCTCTGCAGATCATCGGCTGATTCCCTGGTTCTGCCGTAACGCATCCTTGCCTAACGCTCTGTCTAATATCAAACCAATCGCTCAGTTGTCCATCTACTCTCACACTGGCTTAGCTACCATCATATATGGCTTGTATTGCTTCCAGGAGCCACCTAGTCACTCCATACTCTTTTAGGATACCCAAAGTTCCGCTCTATTTACCTTGTCGGAAGCTTTTGCGAGATCAAAAAATGCACATAAAACTTTTTTGTTCACTTTTGAGCTTTTTTTTGTGATGTGTCTCAAGCTTAATATCTTATCCGCACATAATCCCCCTGGCATAATCCCACATTGAACTTCCCAAATTCTTCCCTTTTTTACTCCCATGACATCCTTAATTAGTATTTTGGTAAATGTGTTTCACACAGTTTCTTAGACTGCTTATCGCTCTCAAATTATCACAGTCGCCTGAACAACCCTCTCCCTTGTAGATTGGGACAATAATCGCCTTTCTGCAATCACACGGAACTTCGCTACTCACAGCACATATATTCATGAATTCACACAGACACACAAACAAGTTTTCGCCACCGAACTTCAGCATTTCAGAGGAAATATCATCCACACCAGCAGCCTTACCATTCTGCAGTTTTTTAATTACGGAAATAATGTCGTCGATACCGATTTCTCTTCCGTCACCTACATTGGTAATGTCTAACGTATTCGTGTCTGTGTCACTGTTGCTATGCTCCGTGGTTTCAGTCAGCATTCTTCATTCCGACTACCTCAGTGATAGTATTTCCTTTTCTAGTCTCCCTTACCCATTTCCAGAATATCGCTAAGAACTCTTATACTCAACATTCTCGAGTGCGCTCCTTTTTTCTCGTTGGCGGCGACGCGTATTTCATTATTCCACCACACATCACCGGACTTTCTTCCTATAGTCGTAGTTCCACGTACTACGAAGCACTCTCGAAGATTCCCTTCCGCAGTGATATCCATGCAACACCTACATTTTTATTGAATAATTCTGTCTTCCAATCATCTTTGTGATGCCCTAAATATTTGCTCAGCTTTGCGCAGTATACTTTTTGTACTTCTGGTTTTTACAAATTCTCGAATCTGACTCGCGTCTGTTCCGACTTTTTGATACTTCTTTTTCTCCTTCATCCTTGACCAATCTTTATTTTTGAAACTATGAGATAGTGATCCGATCCGCACTCAGAACTTCTCATTGTCCTTGTATCTTTCACGAGCCCTCTCATTCTTCCGTCCGCTACAAAAAAGTCGATCATACTATGGTTTTCGTCTCTGCACTAAGTATACATATGTATCATTTTGTGCCTAAACCAGGTGTTTATGATAAACAATCCCTTTTTAAAGCACAAACTTATCAATATATCCACATCAGCATTCGTTTTTGTGTTTTCGAAATGATTAGGTACTCTGTCAGTACCTTCGCGTTGAACATCAATCCAACCGTTTATGTCTCCGAGTAATATCATTCTTTTGCCTGAATTACATTTTTCTATTATATCATTCAACGATTCCCATAAGGAGTCTTTTGTCTGTTCACTGACACCATCAGCAGAAGCGTAGCATGCTACAATAAACAGTCTTTGGATTTCCACTTTCATTTTATCCCACAATAATCTAGGAGATACACACTCATACATTTTAACATGCGCTTTTGCTCTCTCATTCCGCATTATGCCAATTCCTTGGCTAGCGCGTGATTCCTTGTCTTCTCCTGATCCGAGTTCGAGACCAATCTCCACCTTAATAATCTCCTATTCCTTCCTCTATGTTTCCGGTACGCACAAAATATGAAGCTTCCTTACGCGCATTAGATCCCGCAATTCCTTCTCTTTTATATCATGTACACTATATTATTGTTTGTATCATTCATAGTGTTGATTATCCACCCAAGCACTAACTTCAAGCGAAAAAATGTTTCGTAAATAAAGTCATGTCCAGACGAAGAGCTCATTTGTTGTATAGTGGTGCATTAATCCATAACGTCAATCACGAACAGGCCCGGTCCCGCGAACTGATGAAAAAATAACTATTTTTTGTAAGCGCGTGTGTAGGAGAGCGATATGGAAATGTGTTTAGCATCAAGCCCTCGTCTAGACTGCGGAAAGGATCATTCGAAATTTTTATTGGAATCTGGAACAAAATAATCCAGCTTCATTCAAAAACTTGAATTAAGAAGGAAAACTTCTGATTCCAACCACAAAGGATACATTTATTTTCCAAAATACCGAGAAGATCCATTTTCTATCACAAAATAACGACTTCCATCAATATAAATCGATTATCTCTGAAAAAAATTTGGGGGTGAATTAAAAGGACAAAAATAAGGTACTCATCCTTGTTTAATCATGAAGCTGCGGCGGCTAGAGATTCTCATATATTAAACATTGTGAATTGGTAAAAATGAATTATTTCATTTCTTATTGGTGAAAGTAACAATCAACTATTTCACTTTATTTTCGTACAGGTAGGGTATGACTTTAGAAGTCCGATAGACGGATTGAGAAAAAAAAGTACAAAAAATATTGAACATGATTCTACTTACTATTGGAATATTTTTGACCGTAAGTGGTCCTTGAAGGCTCAACAACTTGTCTTATTTAGAAAAACAAATACGAGAAAGAAGGTTAGAGAATATCACGGAAGTAATGAAGAAAATTTTGGATTTTGGTAAATAATTTGAGTTTTTTTTTTAGTAATTTGAAACAATTTTATCATTGAAAGTTTGTGCAATATATTTATTACCATTTTTAAGGGTTAATACATCGACCTTAAGGCAATGAAGGCATTGATGTTTGGATTGAATACCACAAAATGTCGAACAGAGTTTGAAGAGTCAAAGAAAGAAACTAGTGAGACAAAGCCTCGTCACAGCAATAATCTGCCAAAGGGAAATTTTTGAAGTAACGCAACTATCAATGTCACTGTGAAAAAGTCTTTAAAGGGGAATTGTCAAACCATTGCAACACCAATGTAACTGTAAAAAATTCGGCAGAACCATAAGATCCTGAGGACATTTTCTTTTCTAATTTTGTGGAAAAATTCTTTATTTTTTCCATTGATATAAGTGGAGCATCAAAATTTTTTAATGAATTCAAAAAACGAAATTCAGAAATAAAAATATAAAAAATCTTTTAGGAACATTTGAATTTGGTAGTGGGAAGAAATATGTATACATATTTGCGATCATATATGGACGTTTTTCATGAGAAGAGTTGATGAAATGAAGGTACCCAAGAGTTGCTCAGTTGTTAATAAGCTTTGTACAGATTTAAGTGGAGCAGCGACTGTACTGTCTGTTAACGTAGTAAGTACTCCAGCAAACAGAACAATAAGTCACAAATCGTTGTGTATTTTGCTAAATAAATGAACAACGCTGTGCATCACTTTGGCTATATTGAAAAAAGAACGCCTTTCCGGTTCAGCAAATTTTATTCTCAGCGCGCAAATATTAGGTCATTTTAAAAACGTATCCAATGTAATCCTGTTGAATGTTATATGAAACTAGAATTTGATACGAAGTTGTAGATGTAATATTAATTAATTTGATTAATAGTAGAGTCCGTCATAATTTGACGGATCCTAATAATCCTGAGAAACGAAAATCTTTCTCATGAAACTATGTATAGAGTGAATAAGTGCTCCGATACTTACAGTATGAAGTATGTGATCCACTAAAAAAAATTTGCAATTGTTCTTCGTAATACCAAATAGTTTGAACCGAATATTAGATTATATGGACAGATTAAGTAAGAACAGTAATATAATGAGAAATATAATGCAAGCTGATTTATGGAAAAAAGAGTATGTGACTCAATTTGTCGGTTCAATTGTCTTGCCTATATTTATTCTTCAGGATGATTTCGAAGTTGACAATTGCTGAGGGAGTCATGCCGGGAGTAATAAACTAGGTGCTTCATATGTTTTTATAGCTTGTCTTTAAACTCATATTGCATCTGGACTCAGTAGTATACTATTTTATTCCTTAGTTTTTATCGAAGAAGAGAAACCAATTTAGAACTGGAAGGAATTCCAAAATCTTGGAGAAGAACTCAATTTTCTGTCCAATACTGGTATTACAATCAACGTCGACGGTATAGATAAAGAGTGAAATTTCAATTAGTTTTAAGTTAAGGAGACAATCTTGGTCTAAACAGTATCCTCATTTCCGTAGAAGGTTTTACTGCAAATTATTCCTGTAGGATTTGTAAAATACATAGTCAAGACATGCCGATGGTAGTTTCAGAAATTACAGATTTATTGAGGGATCGTAGCAACTACGAAACCGATGTTGTACCTGCAGATTATACTGAGACTGATGTGGAAGAGAATTGCATTTTTAATTGAGTGATTGGCTATTACGTAACTGGAAATATAGGCGAAGAAATGATGCATCACATGCCGGAGGGCGCTTGTTTGTATACCTTGAAGGATCAATTGAACTTTTTTTAATTTCGTTAGAAGATTTAAAAACAGAAATTGAAAACAGCGGCTCCATCTTCTAGTTGAACCAAAAACTTACTGACAAAAATCGCTAATAAACAAATCTACCAAATGTGTCAAATTTTACACACGCTTGCTTACGAAGATATGTTCAAATTGGGTGCATACATTATTGTCCCTGATCAGAATTGAAATAATCACTTTGTTAGCGATTTTACATGTTTTGAATTTAAAGAAATTTTCGGTACTAAATATCACGTTGGCATGTGTATTGTATTCATTGTTTTAAACTCTGAGATGCGATTCGGCGGGATAAAAAATATCATTAAATTTGGTGACAAGATATCATTCCAAGTAGGGTTGTTATAGGAAAAAATGTGAATGAAATTATTGAGTACACGAAATTGCCTGTAAAAACTCCGCGTTTATACGTCGTCATTGATAATACTAATTATATAGCCACGTGATATAAGTTGTAAGCTCTATGTTTTTTTTATAATACGTAAATATGTATACATGTATTCCATCAGTTTTTTATTTTTATTCAATAATAAAACTCAAAAACTTCCTCACCTGAATTATTTTCACTTTTCCTTAAATTTCTAATATTTTACATCTTCAATGTGCGTTATTAAAACAAGCCTCATATAATATTTTACTTTCATCTTAGCCGATTGCAAAGTTCATGCATAGATAGCATGAAAATACTGAGCCAAGCTGCTCTAATGAGAGTCGTTCGAATCGAGACGCGATTCTCCTCGGACTTGGATGGACTTTCCGCCGGACGCTCGAGCGCATGGACGACCTAGACGAACGAGTTGACTAGCAGGAGCAGCGCTTCACGCCAAGAAAACGGGGATTCAGGAGTGCACGCATCAGAGCAGAAGACACACTCAGTGCAGGACGCCGGGCTGTGTCGACTCTCATGTGTGCGTTTTTTTTTTTTTTTTTTTTGTAAAAAATATGTTTTTTTATTTGGACTTTGTTACAGAGATCGATACATTCGTCTTAATAATTAGAGCAGTATTTCTAGGTTCCTATTTCCAGAATTCATTATTTCTGTATTTTCCTTAATAATAATATCACAGATTTAACTACTTACAACTAACTTGTACCTAATTTCCCATGTGACAGAGGGTACCGAAGACCAAAGAAATCAGACCTCCATGTAAGTGGAGATTTGATTTCAGATCTTGTCAACCCGCTTCTGAGAAATTCGCCACAAGTAAATTCGAGATCAGATGTTTTAACAAAACAACTAGAGTAAGTGCTGAGGCTCTCCTAACAACATTTGGTAGGACATATTGTATGTCTATATTTCTATATCTAGGTTTTGCCTTGACTATCATTCGCAAGCATTTATTTTCGATTTTTTGTAGTTCATTGAAATTAGTTCTACTTGTACCAGACCAGATTGGTGCTGCATAGGTGATACAAGTCTAACAATCGCTTTAGCAATATTTCAATTATACTAAGAGCTTTCTTTATTACTCTTGCAATGTGTACTCTATAGTTTAGTTTTTTATGAAGGTCAACGCCTAAATAAGTTCCGCTAGTTTTCAGTTCTACTACATTATTGTTTAATACCAATTCCGACACATATTCCTTTCTGTTTTTGAAATTAAATATAATGAATTCAGTCTTGTTTACATTTAGTTTCAATTTCCATCTATGATAGTATTCTAGGAGAATATCTAGGTATTCCTGTAATTTCTCAATTTCTAGCCTAATTTGCCACGAGGCACAGTGGGACCAAATCCCGAAAAGGTGGCCAAAACTATAAAATGTTTATAAAATAGGCCAA
>WSXT02207836.1:0-18046 GCA_011762715.2 Neuroterus valhalla
GATATAAAATTGGCCTTCCTGGTAAAAAGTTCATATTTTTTATCAAAAATTCCGCTATTCGATTCATTTTCTTTCGGAATAATTTTTCTCAGTATGAAATGAACTTTTTTCTTGAGAGTTCAACTATTTTCCAGAAACATCGTTTTTATGACTTGAGATTTCAGTTAGACGGTTCAAATTGCATTTGTTCTCAATTAGAGTGTAATCTCTTTTGCAAGATAATTTGAAAAATTGTAATTATTTTGTTGAAAATTCAACTATTTTCTCGAAGTCATGTTTCTTGTCCGAAAGTTAAACTTTTTGTTGAAAATTCGTCCTGTTGGATTTGAAATTCATCTTTATTTTCCGAATTTTAGAAAATTGCGTACCTGAATCAAACCCCCCCCCCCCCTTCCCGTTCCTTAACAAAGTGTAACTAAATCTTTTGACCCCTCTCCCCCCTTGGAGCTGTTACGTAATTTAAGTACGGTCCTTTACCCCGCAAGGGATTATGGCTTAATTGTAAAAAAAAATATGTGTACGTACCATATGAACGATATGCTGATGGTAACATTTGTCCATGAGTTCCCTGGGCAAAGTAGCAAAAGCTTTACAAGGCCAAATCCTCACAAAATGTCGTGTGACCCATCTGAGAGATTTTCTGTACAATTCGTCCAGTCCATAAGCTGCAGCGAGCGGCATGCACTCTAGAACTCCGACAGCACATACTTGACACGGCTGTAAAAAAAAAGGAAATAACAATTTATTGTGATGAGTTTTTCTTTTTCGGGGAGAAGAAGAAGAAGAAGAAGCCTCACTTTATGAAACAAGTGGCAATATTTCACTTTCAGAGTGTAGCCTATCACTTCCTTAAGTCCTTCCAAACAAAGCATATCTGCCAATGTTGCTAATTCCATAATACTTATTGTATCAGGAATGTTGCTTTCGCCACTGTATATGTGACATAACGCGAAATGTACCGCGTTATATGAATAGCTGAAATTGACAGTTAATTCATTATTATTATCATCAATAATAAATTAATAAACATATGTAATAGAACTAAAAAGAATATGCAGAGGGCTGCTACAAAATTTCGGTTCCAAAATTCCAGGTAGTTTCTGCTAAATTCTAGACCTTTTTCTCAGAACCTAATACTAACAAAATTGGGGCCTTTTAGAGGCAAAAAAATCAATAGAGAAAAATTATAGCTAAGGGATCATTTACATAATACGTGATACGTTCAAGGGGGAGGGGACCTGAAATTATCGTTGCCAATATGAAGACAAATAAAAAAACATAAGCGGCGGGGAGGGGGGATACCTAAAATACGTAGCACTTATTTTGTGAATGAACCCTTCAAAAGTACTCCTAATTTAAATTAATTTCAAATTCAAATAAATAATATTTGAAACATGTAAGGCATCCCACTA
Organism: Neuroterus valhalla; assembly: GCA_011762715.2. Taxonomy (NCBI): domain Eukaryota; kingdom Metazoa; phylum Arthropoda; class Insecta; order Hymenoptera; family Cynipidae; genus Neuroterus; species Neuroterus valhalla. Next base: position 1,413 of record WSXT02207836.1, read on the forward strand.
ATATGCACGTAACGATATTCATTTCAAATTCAAGTCCTTATTACTCTAAATTTTATTTCGTTTTCTAATTTCAGTTTTTTTCGCAGCAACTCACGTCGAATCCATATTTTAATTCGTTTAGACGCGAGTTGCTGCAAAAAGAATGTGGTTAAGTTAGGAATCGGGTAAGTATTAGTATGGCTCTAAGCCCTTGATCAAAATGTGTCTTCTGTATCTAGCTTTCTGAATCCACCGTTGAATTTTGTATCATAGCCGGTTTTTCGAATAATAAATGTGGAGAAAATTCTAGTTTTGTCGAACCTCTCACACTATGTCTCTTATTATTTAGTATTTCCTTATTTCGGAACGTATACTCTATATTGTTTGAAGAATAATAATTTTCCTAAATAAATCAATTTATTTCTTGAAAATAGGAACTTTAACAAATCCCCCAAAAACGTGATATTCGATTGTATACGTTGATGCCCATTCCACAAAATATGTTAAAAAATTATAATTATCAGAATGAAAACGATCAGCAAAAAGAAATATCCATAAAAAACTGAGAAACCCGTTTGAAAAAAATGAATGTTATTAAAAAATATAAAGTTTACATTCTGAGATTAGGAAATACTGAATAATAAGTCATAACTTATATATTATATAACTGACATAGTGTGAGAGATTCGATAAAACCAGACTTTTCTCCACTTTCTCTGTGAAAATGCTCAAGTAAATAACTATCCATTGTTTATATAATTGCTAAATATCCTAAACAAAATTACTGACTCTTGACATTCGTTAATTGTGTCATTAATAGCAGAAAATAATGACTTTGCACGCTTTAGAAGGGACTCAGCAGCACGAAATTTGCCCAGGCATCAAAATAGTCTCAGCTGTATTTCTAGGTATACTAGTGTAAAACTCCTTTCGTCTTTCTAGAGTTGAACAAGAAGTTGAAAAGAAAATAAAAATAAAAGAAGCGTAATGAAAAATGAGAAGGCAAGCAATTAAAAAAAATGTTCTGGAAAATCAAAATTGCTATAATTTATTTATAAGACCCATACTTCTGGTTCTAATCGTAAAATAGCAATTAAACATTGAAAATTTGATTGTACGTCTGAACTGTCGAAATCGCGAACTTTACATCCCTACTCTACTAAATAATTTCAATAGAATACATTAGCGATCTCAAATTATGACGAGCAAATTTAGAAAATATAGTAAAAATCTTAGTTGAAAGTTGTACTGTTGTGTGTAATGAAATATGTTCATTATTACTGCAAATATGAACCAATTTTCATCAATATCTTTTTCACTTTTAGTAGTATGAAGAAAATGATTCAGCTTATTGAGAAGGTTTGGGCCTTTGGCGTTGTATAAAGTGAGGGGCACCGTGGGAGAACGTTTTTATGAATGCTTATTGCTACTTCTTTTTTCAAATAATTATACGTGTAACAGTCCTTCTTGATAAGAGTGAGAAATCGCGGACGAAAGTCAAGACAAAGTAGTCACTTGAGCGTAACTGTCACTGTTATTTTGTTTTCGGTTATTTGACAATTAGGAACAATTTTTTTTAAAACCGGCTAAGGTACGGGAAAGGGCAAGAAAACTGTATACAGAAAGCATATTTTGATCAAGGGCCTTGAGGCTAGTTGTAGGATTTTGAATTCTCATTTTTTCTAAATTTAAAAACTTCAATCATTCCAGCAGTATTCCTACTATGTTCCATCATTTTTCAACAATTCAATTTTGAAATATTTCAATATTAGAGATTTTTTTTTGATAAATTTATATTTAGAATTCATTTATAAATTATGAATTCAAAAATTTTCCAATTTTAACGATTAAAATGTCTAATAATTCAATCGTAAGGAATTTTTTAATTGAAACGGTGCAGTTGCAAACGCTTTAAAAAAGTGTAAATTATTATTTTTTCCTCTATTAAGGTTCTCAATAAAGATATAAACATTTTTGAATCCATTAATCTGCAATCATTCAACGAATGCTTTAAATAACTATAATTTGAAGAACAACTATTCTACATTCATTCTCATTTAAAAGAAAAAATTGCCTAATTTTAAGGCTTTTATATTCAAAATGTATGGAATTTCATTATGCATTCAAAATTATTCATTCTGAGCCTTAAATATCTATTATAACCATGTAATAAAACCATTTAGAAGGCCATGATTTTTTATTGAAATCCGGAAAAATTTACGATGACAGACAACGTAAGGACCAATCTATACAGCCAAATATTTATAAAATTGATACGATTATCACGCAAAAGAGGACGTATTTACAGGAGAGTTTTTGCAATTTACATGAAGTACTGCTTTGTAGAACCTTTTAAAAAATTCTATGCTTATACAACTTTTGAATCGAATTAAAAATACTTTTTGAATGGAGCTTGAATTTATTTTATAACGCAGACTTCAAAGAAAATTTTGTATGTTTTGTATAAAACTTACCCCTGCAAGGAAATTATATTTCCAGTACTTTCAATCCAGCCTCCGCTTAGAATAGCTGCAAAGTACTGACATCTAGAACTCAGAATGCACTTATGAGCTCTGATTTTACGACCAGCAACATCTATTGTAACGTCTGGATTAATTTCCTCTAAAAACATTCGCAAGAGATCTTCACCCAGTCTGTTATACGGTTTGGTTACAGCAAAGCTTGATGTTTCCGTCTCTTCAGTACTCCCTTCTAAAAATTGAAAAATAAGCCAGAATTCATTGAAAAGAAGTGACGAGTGGTCCATCATCTGCTCCAGTTGCGTTAATTTTTCAGGTCTACTAGATGTAGCCTTAATTAAAATATGACGGGATTTGAGAAAAGGTGTCTCAGCGTCCAAAAATCATTTTCTGGATTATTCTCATTTAATTTCTAATAAACGTCGCTCTTTAGGACTAGAGTCAGAATGATTTTTTCTGCACTTATCGTCTCTTCTTTTTATTCCCCTATAAAATATCCGCTAGGACGCTGAGTGACCTTTTCTTGAATCGCCTCATATCTTTCGATACAAAATTTTCGGCATTGCAGAAATTATTTTCTACTTACTATAATAGACCTTAAACTCTGTTTTTTTCGTTTGAACGTTACTGAACAAACACTTGAAGTATTTTTAAAGAAGCTAATAAAATTATGTCCAGCAATATAAATCCCAACCAATAGATTAATATAAAAATTACCAGCTCCAGATCGTCCCATGCTACTCTGCATACTGCTAAGGTCTGATTCCGAAATAATCCCTTCAACATCCCTCTCTCCAGTCAAATCTTCCATAGGAGATTTTTGCTTCGGCGGAAGAGAAGTACTCATGTGAGAAGAAAACTGCCTCGGTCTTGTCCTCATCGGCCCATTGGTCCTAGTTATCACTAATTTGCTTTCGATCCACGAAGTTTCCGGGATACTATTACACATGCGATGCGTGAAAGCTTCAGTCTCTTTGATAACAGTAACATTAGACGTTGGACAATTACTCGTACTATCCAAATCAGAAAGTCGAACAAAATCTCCACCCAACCCCTTTGAATCCTCCTTTTGCTTCAAATCAAATTCCGGGTTCTTCAGCTCACTCTCAATCCTCTTAATCTTCTCATTTAACGACTTATGCGTTTCAAATATCTTCGCACCGTTCGGTGCAATTATCGGTGTCCTGTCAATAAAGTTCGGAACTTCACCATTTAACAACTCAGCCAATTCAAAATCCCGATTCTCACTTCCCGGGGATGGTCCACTTTCACTGCTAATAACAAAAGTCTCGCTTTTCCTCGTTTGACCTTCAGTACTCTCCGTTCCCGTTTTATCCCAAGCTTCCGAACCTTCATCCTCGAGATTCTTTTTCTGAATTCTGATAATTGCAACTTCAGTCGATTCAATTTCCTGGAACTCATTATGCTCCACGTTCATTCGGACGTCCTCATTAATGATTTCGATATGAGAATTGGGTGGCGTATCTCGAATATCGTATTCAAAAACATCTTCCGTCGAAGTGTCCATATTCTTGCCATTTTCTTCTTTTACCTTCGCAGATCTTCCGTTGATTGGATCTGCCCGAGCAACTTCACTCAGCGAGTGACTTGAATTGCTCGATCTTCCTTGGAATTTTCGCAAATCTCCCCGATCTATCGAAAGACTTTGGGCTCTTTTGTGTTCTTTACGAAAAAACGAAGGCTTCGAAGTCCCATTTCTACATTCTATCCGATTGCCAATGACGGAGCTATTTCCAGAAATTCCTGTCCCGGTCCCAGTTCCGTTTTCATTCCTATCTTGATTGGTTTTATCAGTATTCCAGGAATGACGCTTGAATGAAGCACGGGAACTTGAAAGTGTCCTTCTCTTCACAACCGGAGAATCTGACTGGATAAACATAAAGACACCCTTGTTCTTCTCCTTCACTGGTGTTTCTTGAGTACTTTCTATCGTACATGATGTACTCTGTTTTCTACTTTGTGTGCTTTCTACAGTACTTTTAGAAGCACTTGTTCCTTCTTGCATTTCATCTTCTTCAGTAGTTATAGAAGTCTCTTCAGTGCTACATCTCTCAGTTTCTCTTTCAGTCGATTTTCTTTTGCTCAACACAGGCAAACTTTCCCTAGACTTCCTCGGCTCCTTGAAGTCAATAAACATCGAAAAAATGTTTTTCTTATCGTTTGCATCAATCGAGTTCTCCTTAACACATGGTGCCTTTGATTCCTCCTCTGTCTTCGAGGAAGCATCATTGTCTGACATATCAATAAAGAATTCGCAATATTTCTCAGCCCCGTTCTGCTTCTTCTGACTCTCCTGCACTTCCTTTTCCTTCGGAGTTTTCACATCACTTAAATCAACAAAGAACCCAAAACTCCCTTGTTTCTCATGTTTCGTCTTCTTTGTTGGTTTCTTCAAACAATCAGAAGTCGAATAGCTATGAGACATTCCGTGAGAATTTATCAAGAAACTCTCGGGCACGATTGGAGAATTACTCGCCGTCGTTTTGCTACACGTGCTCATATCCACGACCCATGCTGTCATCGATGAAGACATTCTAGGTTTAACTTTCGGTTTCGGTTCCGATTCTGGAATCAAAACTGAACCTCCAGAAACTATAGGAGTCGATTCTGTTTTTCGACGGACTATTGAACTGTCAGTCGGTTTTGTGAAGCCGGAGGAACTCGCACCCCCAGAAACTATCGGAATAGCTTCATCTCTTGCCAGAGGCCTGATTAAATCCTCCCTATTACTTGACAAAATGTTGTTTAAAGTAACAGGTAAACTATTGCAGCTTTCCGAAATATCTTCTTGAGAATCCGCTACATTTTTGTCACTTGCACTCCTCTGCATTGGAAAAGCTATTTCTGACTCTTCGTATCCACGACTGGAAAAGTAATTGTACTTTGTTTCCTTGTGGGTGTTATTGTGCTCTAATTTATTGAGAGGAAATAGCGGCTTTTGGGAAATTTTGCAAGAGGTTTGGGGAACAATGTGTCTCAGAGGATCGGGCATTGGGTTCCCGATTCCCAAACTCGATTGTACAGGAGAATTGTAACAAGAATCATCGTCAACTCTGTGTCCGGAATATTGAGGAATCGAATTCTGAAAAACAAGACTTCCTTGGCGACGTTCATACTCTTGTCTTAGGGTAGATAGTTTCTCATCATTGGAATCAAGCTCGAAGGTGTTTCTCCTAATGAGAGGAGGTTTTCTATCATCACTAGGACTATCTTCAGTATTCTGACTTTCCTCTATTTTTTCATTTCCCCTTTCGCATTTTCGATCTAGTTCTTCATTGTTGATTTGAGCACCATCAACGACTATTTTCGTGTTATCCGGACAAGGAGAAGGTTGTGTGCTTTCTCCACTATCGGCCTCTTTGATCTCAACAACCAAAGCCTCTTTGACAGTTCCTCCATTTAATTTTTCCTCGAAAGTTAAATCCACCCTTTTCATTTTTCTCTCTTTGCTCCTAGGTTTCAGAAACTCATTAATTTTCGATTCCTGTTCAAATTCCGCTCCATTTTCTTGTCCACTTTGCGAATTAGTTGCTTTTACATTCGTAAATTTCTCTTCTTGATGTGAATCCGCAGTTCTAGAAGGAACGTAGTTTTCTGAAGGGCAAAAATAAGGTGGAAGACTTTCTCCTCTTTCCTGGGAACAACCGACAAGAGGAAAGACATCATCATTCAAACTAGAAGCGTCTATGAAGAAGTAACTGTTTACTGAGGTCGTGCTACTCTTTATGGATTCATTAGCTCGTGAGAGTTCGCTATGAAAATTTTCGAGAGGTGACTTTTTCTCCTTTTCGCCACTTCTCGAACGTTCGCTTTCCTCTGATTCGAACTCCTTGTAGTTCTCAGGTTTTTCCTCGCTGTTGTAGTCTACACAAGATAGATTTTCGGGGTTCACATATTCGAAGGAGTCAGAAGGCATCGGAGAATTGTCTTGGTTGTTGTCGTCGTCGTCGTCAGACTCGTAGAAAGGGTCGTTTAGAACCTGATTTTCGTATTGGAAGATCTCTTCGGCACAATCTACTAGTTTTTGTGCATTTTCTTCTGAGGAAGCTGAGGATTCACATTGCTGGTGCTCCGGTTCTGAAGAAGAGCATGCCGCGTCTGAGTTTGAAGATTCTGGTTTTAGAGTATCAGTTTCTTCGTTATTTCTGTTTCTTGATTTGTAGCGGCACCTTTCGAAGTGAACTGCACCAGGATTTCGCACGTTTTCTCCATCTGAAGTTAGCTTGCTGAAATCCTCATCCATGGACGTGTATTCGGCTCCCTGTGATTCCTCGAATTCCGTGACGGAATTTTCGGATACTGTTGTTTCCTGAGGACTCATCGAACCTGTTTCTAATCCTGAGTCTGCCATGTCGGATCGTGTTGATATTTCATCTATCGAGTCGTCTCTTTCATTTTTTCGCAAAAGTAGGTTACATTCTTTGTAGATATCGCTGCAGTCCCTAAAAGAATATTTTAGAGATATATCCAACTGATTTGGATGGAGTAAGGTTTGTTTGATGCCAAGCGGATTATAGTCGAGAATGAGTGTGAATGTTTGCTTGAAGTGTTACTTTTCTAAATGTCAAACATGGTGGCCGCGAAATCTTTGCAGGTCTCATAGTTCTGATTTACTAATTACAAAAATACAAGACACTCGAGAAGAAGTACTTAGAAGATTATTAAAAGTTAAAGTGTAATTTGGAAAATAAAAAAAGGTTCAATTTCTTTGAACGAGCTTTTCAAGTTTTATTAGTTGCAGAGTGGGTAATGAGGAATGTGTTTGATTGAAATTGTTTACCTTTTTTAGACTTCAAATATCTTATTAAGTTTGAAACGACAAATACTGAATTCAAGATTTTCAGATTTTGAGCCACCATGAAATGGAGAGCAAAGCTAGAATGAGTGGCCAATAGTTTTTAGAAAAGCGATTATTCAAAGCAAAAGACCTGTCTTCGTCGTTGGGAATTGCATCTGAATAAGATATTTTTGTAGGATCGAATTCACACGTTACTCTCAAAACAAGCTGTACCAGTAATTTCTCTTCCCGCGAAACGTCCAAGTTAGTGTACAGAAGCCTGTAATAGAAGATAATTAAGTGCCATGCACGTAAGGAAAAAAAATCTCAAACTTTCAAATTAATAATATAAGGAAAAAATTAAAATTCGCTCGAATTAGATGATATTTGTGAACTTTGGACATATTCAGTGGCCTTTATTCAAAAAAAAATTTCTAGAATCAAAAACGTGCAATATTTTTAGTAGTTTAGTACTGTAAGAAATTTTTTTCAATATTTACAAATAAGTTTTTGAAGGTATGTTGTACTTGAAAAAACGGACAAAAACAAAATGTTAAGTGTTGTCTGCCAAAGTTGTGAACAAATTTGTTCAAATTTCAACGTTTGAATTTCTTCAATCAAAAATGTTGACCGCTCTCAAATAGGCATTGTTCCATTTTCGAATTACTTGATTCTGAATATCAGTTATCACAGCACCTATTGTTGTTGAAGAAGATTCAAATATTACCTTGTTTATTTAAAATACGTGGCAAAACCAGTTTTATAAGTAGAATAAACATGTAAATTTAGCTTATTAACATTTGATTAGTTGGAATTAGAGTAAAACTTCATTCTTTATACACTTTATAAGCGCACGATATTCAAACACGTCAGACTATAGCCAAAAAATATGAAGTATTTTATTTTAAACAGGGAAGCTAAGCTTTCTTTCAATATGAATTTCATTAACATCTGATTATGCGTTTTGAGATATTCTGAATTAATTCTCAATTTCAGCAAAACTATTAGAAGCATTGGTTGATGAAAGTCTAATTTGTTTCTTAGTTTTCATTCGTTTTCGTCTACATTTAAGGAAGCATTCTTTATCTAAAAACAAGAATCCATGTAATTTATAAAAATGACACGCTTGAAAATGGTATCAAGAGACTTATTTTCAGGTAAATTTGAATGTTGGACGTTAAATAAGTATTCATATTTGAATTTATTCTTTATTTTAATCTGTTTTGTAGACTTTCGTCTACCTTTGTCGTATTTTTGGAGAAAAACATGAATTCTAGTTTTCCAGAGGTAAAAAAACTCTCCTTTTGGAAGTGCTGGCACACGAATAAGATATTGAAATCTCATGAACTAATATTTACTATAATAGTACGAATTTAGAATAAAAAACGGCTGAAGCTTTTTCTCCAATTGTTTTTTAACTATTCAAAAAAATCGCTTCCAACGCATAGCAATATTGTATGATGTTCTTATGTAAAAAATTGAATAATAATTGTGCCTAAAATTTGAGAGTGTCTATTGTCAAACATCTATTAGCAATCAATTACATTTCGAGACTTCAAAGTTATAATTAACATGTTTTGAATTTTATAAAAAAAAAAAAGATGTAAAATTCTTATTCGTTCAATATTTTGTATCCTTCGCTTTAATTACTTTGCTCATAATTTTTTACATAAAACTTAGAATATAATTCTTCAGTTTCTTTATAAATAAATTTTCATGTACCTCACGAAATGTTCGATCTGATGAAAAATTTCAGGCGTATCAAGACAGCAACTGGTCGTTTCTTCACTGTAGTCAAAACACGGTTCAATGATTTTAAAAAAGTACGGTGATCTTGTCCTAAGTATGCATTGATTGGTGCGAATAACTTTGTATTCGATAAGTATATTTAGATCGCAATGGATAGACTCCGAAAATATTCTATAATACAAAAATATAAAATTGAGGAAAACTCTTAAAAAAAGTTGAGGAAATAAAAGTGTTGGTAATTGATACAGTTTTTAAAATGTTGAAAATATTGTTGATTGTTTTAAGCTTCTTTCAAAATATGGAGTCCAATTCTGTTAGATTAATTGAAATGCTAAGCAGAAGCTACAACTGATCAAATAATTTTGTTTGCCCTACTTTAGTGATATTTTTAATTTGCGTTTCTGTTTAACCTTCGATTCTGTTTTATGTTCAGGAAGAACTTACCTAAAAATATCTTCTTGCAATGTATCGATACTTCTCAAAACGAGACTGTTACACTCCTCCCGCTGACGTCGTCGAAAACCTTCGCTCGTTGGGGGTTCAAATATGAAACAAGGATCGCGATAACGATGATATTGCTGCCATACATTCGTTTTGTCGAAACTTCCACCTTGTTTGATGTGGTCGTTGCCTCCAGCCATGAGGCATGTCTACTAATCTAATCTAGTCCACCTTTAAAACAGATTGAATTACTTTTTTAATGAGTAATCAAGATAAGCTTAATTTTTTTTTGCAAATAATTATCTTGTTTAAGAGGAAAGTCACTAATTCACTCATGCAAAATAAAAATACCTTTTCAAACTATTAGACAATCGATGTAATTTGTTTTATGCAAGTTCAGCAATTTTTCTCGAGAATAAAAAAAATTTAATTCTTATTTTGAAGATTATATTTTCTACAAACTGTGATATTAAAACTTTGAGGATAAAAAATTCCAATTATCTAGATTCAAAAGAAAGTTTTAAAATTGGAATTATTCTTCATGTGAATTCTTTACTTCAAAGTAGAAAATATTTGAAAGACTTTTTTCATTTTGTAGTTGAGACGAAGATTTTTTTCTTAATTTTTTGAAAGATTTAATTTGATACTAGTTTTTTTATTCCAAAGCACACGATATTAATTTAGGAATTGAGTTAATAATATTTACAAATTATACATTAATATTAATTTGAAATCTTAAATTAGGAAATCATCAAATAGATAAATTTGATATTTAAAAAAATTATTCTTTAGAATTTGAATACAACAACGGGAATGAGTCGAGAGGGATGTACAGCTCATTTGGATAAAAAAGGGCACTTGATCTGAAATTTACCCGTTTTTCTTGAAAGTTGCTCATATCCTTGGAGTGTTTACTTTGCAAACGAAACTTCCAATTTTCCATGTTTGTCAGATAAACCGAAACAAAGACAATACTCAAAGAAAGAAGTGTATGCAGACATGCAAATTTTTTAATTTGAAATCGAAATCTCTTGTCATCCATCATGCCGACAAACTTTTGACAAGTGACGTTTCCTGGCTTGACATTCAAATGTCGAATTCTCGCAACGATTAGAAGAATCTGATATTCCTATGCACTGTAAAAAGTTTCATGTTATTTTCCCACAGCAATCATACGAAACAAAAATACCAGTGAAATGTGTATGAAACTTACAAAAAGTTGATGAATTTCACAAACAGAAGGATTTAAAGTTACACGAAAAACCAAAATAAATATTTAGTAAGTTTCACTAAATGTTGTGAAATTTTATCGATCTTTCCGGTAAAATTACCATGATCATTAATGTAAAAAAAAGTAATTTTCCAATAAGTAATGAAATCAACTCATGTTTGCTGTTGACAACACAATAGCTCCAACAACAACAAATCACACATTGTGAAAATAATTTCCAAGACTGCGAAAATGTAACAGTGCATCAGCAGAGTATTTGCCAGCTCAATCAAAAGATTCGTGTGCAGGGCAGTTCTACAAAATAGTATACGCGACAAAAAAAGCAAAGCTGACTAGCCTCCTAAAAAACTTACTGTGAGATTCGTGGGTACAATCGTGTACGTACTTACGCAAATCAGCTCTGCAGGTCTGGGGTGCATTATTGCCGATATTGTGATCTCAGGAAAATACGGCCACACGTGCACTATTTCCACTGACACTTGTCGCAACGTGCGTCTGATAACCGCGAGAACACGCCTTCCCTTCCTTTGCAGATATGTCATCTGCTTCCAGAGACAGTAGACAGATCACCAGCCGCCTTTCCAACGTTCGGAAAAGCGTCCCTAGATTTTATGCTAGGACGAAAAGAGCCTATCTCACAAGTATTTCACTGACACGAAAGTTTCATCCGATGCGACTTTTTCCGATGATTTATTGATCTTGCAGATGCAGCAACGAGCGGTATTTTACCAAAAGAGCCTGAGAGAAGTTCATGGAAGATCGACCTCACCCGTGCGCATCAGTAATTATTGTTGTTACGAGAATCATTTTACAGATACTTCTCCTCTTTTCACCTTTTCACCACTTCCCCCTAAGCTGTATTCGCGTTCATGTATATGTCGGATAAAATGGTGTATTCTTCATAATTTGCGATCCGCAGCAGGTGCCACTCACTACCGTCCGGACATGTTTGGGGAGAGTGAGAGTGCGCTCCGCTGCTGTCAGAAAAAGGGTATCAAAAAAAGGGGCATTTAAACTTTTGTTTTTTTTTGTTCGATTTGTCAATTCGTTTCTCAATATTTTTTGAGGTAATAAATATTATTAATAAAAAGTTTTGATTAGAAAATCCAGAGTTAGAATCAATTAATGATGGTGTGCGAAATCAAGGTTGAGCAAATCAATGACAAATTGTAAAGTTTTGAAGTTTGAGGTTAGTAATAGAGAGCTGTCAAGTTAAGGCGCATGCGCATAATTTCAATTTCCGATTGGTTTATATTTGAACGCTAGTTTTCAAAGTTCCGAATTTCTCTCCTTATCAGTTTTGAACGTTTCGAACACGTTAGAATTTCGAATGTTTCTATTAATATATTTTCAATTTTCAAAGATGTTTAGAGTAAAAAATATGCAGAGAAAATGTCTGTTAATCAAGTTGAAAAATGTATGTATCTTTTGCGCAAGCGCACATTTATTCCTGTTTTTAGGGATTGACGATTCAAAGAACAAGGGTCTTTTGATGTTTGGATTCACGTGTTGACATTTGTTGATGACATACTGCCATTTTTAATCAATAACCGGTATCTCTAGGAACTCTTGTAATCATATATCAGTCCCAATTATTGCGAAAGACTTCATGTTGTAAATCTGTCGTTTACGGTTATGTTAATATGTTTCCCGTTTCCCCTTCTGGGTCATAGAGTTAGACTTCCATTCTGAGTGACTTATTGCAAAGATATCTTATTGTGACATTTATCATCGCATATAGTTGAACTTGAGCCTTTTAAAATTTTAAACTCATATGCTACACCCATTTCTTGTTAAAGAAACGACCATTCATGTTCTAAAATTATTAATTTATATATTGGCTGCTTCGAGGTTATGTTGAGCATTTAAAAGTGTTCGTGCGTGAAATAGAAATGAGCCTTACTGGTAAAAGCTCTTGTGAATTAACAAATTTGATATGTTTGGCATATTGATTCTTCGTTAATTGAACAACATCTTCCTGATTGGATTATCCCTTACCCTAAGTAAGGGAGTTTTCCCTGTATGGAATATTATCGAGTCGAAAAACGACCATGAACACCTTGGACCGACAAATTTACGTAGAGCAATTCAATTTTCCGTTTTGTGAAGAAATCAACAAGTATGATCTACTGGTAAAAATCGGTCAAGGCACATTTGGGTGAGTTGAAGACTTGAACTGATGATCTAAAATTTCCAGGTTAGGCTGAAAGAAAATATTACTTCATTATTAAAGTTATAATATTTAGGCTACATATATTTTACCTCTGTTTTAAATGGAAGTTATTTATATAATGTAGTTTAAACTTATAAAACTAATTGGACGTTCGATAAACTATCTATTATAAATGAATTCAATCCAAATATGAATCCTCTTTTTTTTGTAGCAGATATTTAATAATTCTAGTAGAAAAGTAATTTTAGCAATCAGTATAATTGAAATAATATTTTATGAACTCAATTTTCAGGGAAGTATTTAAAGCGAGGGATAGGAAAAACAGCATGAAGGTAGTAGCGATGAAGAAAGTGTTGTTAAACAACGAGAAGGAAGGTGTAAGTATTAATTCAGTAAATTATCGTATTTTTTTAGAAAAATTGATAAGAGTGATTTATATTCAAGTAGAACAATATATTACGTTAAAGGAAATCAATTCAGTTTCTCTTTTTAGTTTCCAATAACTGCTTTGAGAGAAATAAAGATTCTGCAGCTACTCAAGCACAAAAATGTTGTGAATCTAATTGAAATCTGTAGAAAGACAGGTAATCTTCAATCAATTAATCAATCAATTTATTTATTCATCATCCAGTTCATTGCGAGAAATTAATGATCACAAATTATATTTTCAGTATGTTCTGGTAATCGCTGTCGATCAACTTTCTACCTCATATTCGATTTCTGTGAGCACGATCTCGCAGGTTTACTTGCTAATCCAAATGTGCAATTCACTCTAGGTGAAATTAAAAATGTCATGCGACAGATGTTGAATGGCCTGTACTATATCCATAGCAACAAAGTGAGTTGTTATTAAACCCAGATTCCATTTAATTTCTATGGGTAATTCAAATTTATAGAAATAATACAGTTCCATACATATTTCATTTGAAATATCCTATTAGATTTTGCATCGAGACATGAAGGCTGCAAACGTGCTTATCACAAAGACTGGTCTTCTGAAATTAGCTGACTTTGGACTAGCACGAGCTTTTAGTGATTCAAAAATTAATCAGCCGAATCGGTATACGAATAAGGTAGTAACCCTTTGGTATCGGCCACCAGAATTGTTACTAGGCGATCGAAATTATGGACCACCAGTCGATTTGTGGGGTGCTGGATGTATTATGGCTGAGATGTGGACGAGGTATGACCACTAAAAGTAAATTAATATAACAGAAAGGAGAAAAAATATGTTTAGGAATATGCATATGCATAATGCTTAACTTACTTTTGCAAAGTCAAAAACGAGTGATCGAAATTTCAATTTAGAAGCATTCTGATTATTTCAAACCTAATCATTAATTACTTTACTTCTGCAGAGCTCCGATCATGCAAGGAGCTTCAGAGCAGCAGCAACTCACTCTGATTTCCGAATTATGTGGATCAATTACAACTGAAGTCTGGCCGAGCGTAGAATCCCTAGAGCTTTTCAATAAAATGCAACTAATTAGTGGTCAAAAGAGAAAAGTAGGTCTCACTAAATTCACATGAACTTCTAAAGAGTGGCGATTGGACCATTTTTGTTGATTCAGATTGAGATTTTAATTGAGAGTATATAAGTTTGATACGTCATCTTCTTTCAGGTAATAGAAAGGCTTAGAGAACATGTGAACGACGAACTCGCATGCGACCTAATGGACAAGCTTTTCATACTAGATCCCAGCAGACGAATTGATTCCGACGCGGCTTTAGAGCATGAATTCTTTTGGGTCGACCCCATGCCCTGTGAACTAGGTCCAATGCTAGCAAAACATGGCCAGAGTATGTTTGAATATTTAGCACCAAAAAGACGATCACATTTAAGGAATCCTCTTCAGGTGAATGGTGGATCTTCCAGGCCCAGCACGAGTAGTGTAACTGATAACGAGTACCGGGATCGTGTTTTCTAACAAATTTAAATCCCATGAAGACTGCTCTGTTTTGTAATATCTTTAGACCATGACTTCCTCAAACTTCAACGCTGATCACTGTCGCTAATAAGATCAAAACTTTAGTGTTTAAAGTGAATTATTTATATGCTTATTATAATGCCTGAACCATATATTGTTAGTTAGGAATAGGCTTCCTTTAGGATGGACTCGACTTTTAAGACATATTTATAAGTTCAACATTAAGTCATTTGAAATGTTTGTTTTTGTATAATCTTGTGATCTTGACTCGGTTTTTTGATGCGAGATTAGGATTAGTACACTCTGTAAATACTATTTTTCTATGTTAAAGAGCATATAAACGTCTTTCGGATAAGTGCTGTAGTATATACATTTTATAAACTTCTTGCGAAGAGCATAGACTGAAAATCAAACTGGAATAAAGACGTCAAATTTGTATTGAAAATTTGAACTCTTGAAATTCGTCAGTTTCAGATGAGCAATGAATTGCTTCCACTTTATATGGTTCCAAACTTGGAGATTTTTCATTTATTTTCGTTTGATATTTATGAGTTTATCGACTTTTAGAAATTGTATGAATTTTTATACAAAAGTGATCGTAATTGAACAAATTTTCATGTGTACAATATTTAGTCTAGAGGTCTTAACAATGCTGGAGAATTTCAGAATTATAGAGAATTGTCAAGGGCACAATGAAATAGTATTCCTTGCATAAGTGCTTGCAGAGTTGCATTTGACCTATTTGGCCATAGTTAGTGGTTGTGTTCTCAAGCTTCGAAAGTAAGGTTATGTTTGCGTTCTAGTTTTGGTTTTCTGTTTGACGCGAAGTAACAGAATCCGGATTTAAAAACGAAAATTGACTGAGAAAGTGGTATATGTACCAGTTTATTAAAAAAAGGATAGCAATAATTCCCTATATATTATTGTTCTCTCCTCGATACGTATCCTTTGGCGAAGAAAAATGCGAGTTAAACGGTGATCAACAACAATATCAACATGAACGCTACAATACCCACGAATCCAATGAATCCTAAAGAAAAGGAAAAATATATCGAAGAATTTAATTTTCCTTATTGTGATGAATCCACAAAATATGAAAAAGTTGCCAAAATTGGACAGGGAACTTTTGGGTAAGTACGGTATACAATTGATATTCTGCTGTTGTTTTTAAGATAAAACTATGTTTTTTTTTTGGCATATTGTTTGGGTTTTAGGTTCTATAATTGTTTTTTATAATTTTATTATTCATATATTATGAGGATAATCTTATTATTTCGTGTTTACAGCGAGGTTTTCAAAGCCAGAGACAAGAAAACTGGTAAAAAATTTGTGGCTATGAAGAAGGTTTTGATGGACAATGAAAAAGAAGGTGTAAGTATAATTAGAGGAATAGGGAATATTAGTTTCTTCTCAATATTAAAATCCTTGGCAGCCTCAGTCGTTTCCCGCTCTTGTTGAAAACTTTTTTTCTATTATATCCTTTTGTTTGGTAGTTTTTTCACATATATGCAAGTTAGAATAATTTTACATTTTCAGTTTTAATAAGCAAGAATCAGGTATAAACGTTTGAAATTTACGACATTCAAAATAGAGCAATTTCAAATTTGACACGCTTGAAATTCTACCGTTTATGAGTCAAAGCTTCAGTTTTTTAAGTTGATACGTGCAAAATCGTAGGATTACCAATTCAAAACGTCCAACAATTAAATTTGTATCTGAAATTCCTCGAGTTTAAAAATAAAAATTAAGAATCGAGTGACCAAACTTGGACCAACACTTTCAAATTATTATTATTATTATTTATCAGCATTTGGAACTCGAAAGTTCATTGCCTCATCTACCCGAGACCGCCACG